>APFE030904167.1:38354-76320 GCA_000404065.3 Pinus taeda | reverse complement strand
AGTCAAAAACATTGGCTGTCGTCAATTTCAGAGGACTGACCCTCAGACTCACCCCACAGCTCATCAGCAGGGTGACTGATCTTCCAATGGGAATGCCTTGGGATAAGGAGGAGAGGAAGTTGGGTAAGAAGGCTAAGGAGGAATTCTTCTTGCTAGAAGAACAATTCTCAGAAGATAAAAACGGAGTTCGTAGGACTAGCCTACAACCGTTCTGGAGTAAAGTCAGCCTCCAAATTATGAAGTATATCACGTGCGAGGGGCGATTTAGCATCATATATGGTTATCATTTTTGGCTGCTCACAGAACTCAGACACCACATGGACCTCCCCTTAGAACAAAAATTGAGCATTCCATATTTCCTCTTGCAGTCCATGACTGAATGTGCCACCAAACTCAGAGAGGGGACACCAAACCAGCTAGCTCATCATGGGCTTATTAAGCTCCTCGTGGAAGATGCACTCCACACTTTCACTGTCCCTCTCTCCTAGGAAATTTTATAGGAATATGTCGAAGGATGATGACATCCGAGTCTTAGCCGAGGAGCTCACTTCTTCTAGCAGTGAAGAGAAGGAGCCTACTCGGGCCGAGAAGAAATAAAAAAGACAAGACACCCCTGGCAAAACACTAAAGAAGGAGCAAAAAGGAACACCAACAGCAAAGCAAGCTGCCAAAATAGGGGATGATGCGATTGCCCCAACGCCCAGGGAAAAATGACTACAGAGCAGGGCAAAACGGACTGAGAAAGTCCAGGACAGTAAGGGCACCCCTAAGGCTACCTCAGCCAAGATGAAAGAAAAAGTCCCCTCGGCCAAGCAGGCTAAAACAGTGCCCTCGATTCCTACAGGAAAGCAGCAGAGTACTCCTACAGGGAAGCAACAGAGTACTTCTACAGGAAAGCAGCAGAGTCTTCCTACAGGAAAGTAGTAGAGTCTTTCTACAAGAAAGTTGAAAACGGCTTCTACAGGAAGCCAAAAAGTAACCGCTACAGGACTTTCTACAGGAAGTTCGAAAGGAGGACAACAAAAGGAGAAGTTGGCCGAAATCCTAGCTAGGGAGGCAGCAGCTGTGCTGGCTGCCCTAAGTACCTCTCCCAAGCCAAAGGAAAAACAAAAAAGGGAGACTCCTCTATATTTCAAAGCGAGGAGTGTAAGAATTAAGAGTGGTAGACCCCAACCTCCATCAAAAGAACCAATCACTATCGTGGATACCCCTACCACACCAAGAGATAAATCCCCCTCCAAAGCATCCATTACTTATGAGTGGGGGAGCCCAGAAACATCTTCATGGAGGGACAGAATGGAAAAATTAAGCTCAAAAGCCTCTCTACAAGATGCTGAGGCTATTCTACAGGAAACTTGGGCTAGGCTGAAAGAAACAGAGTAGATGGAGGAGAAGGCAACCGAGTCACCACAAGAGGAGGAGGGAGTAGCCAAGTCACCACCAAAGGAGGAGAAAACTGATGTTATCATGGAACCAAGCCCCCAACCCAACTTGGGCTCTTATTATAACTTTTTGGAGGCAGGCAGAATTATTCCCCAAAAGTTTACAGTGCCACTGTTTTTAGCACTAGAGGAAGAATGGGTACGAACCCACACGTGGATGAGGATAGTTAAATCTAAGGGAGTAGCAGATATTGGGCCTCTAGAGGAAAGGCTCAAGGAAGCACAAAGGGGGTTGGCAAGAGTAAGGCATATGGAAAGCTTCCAGCAAGCCAAGTTGAGAGAAGAGATGAGCTGCTCAGACAGCAGCTCCAACTGTAGGGACAGAGGAAAGAAAAGGACATGGCAGCCAAGGATCCCTCAGTAGAGCCTCAAGGAAAAGAGGAGATGCAAGCTTATCTTAAGGAGTTCAACCAGCAATTACAGGAGAGGGGACTGCAGGAAGATATGGAGATACAATCCCTAAAGCAGCAGGTGCAAGAAAAGGAGGCACAACTGGCCTGCATGGCCAATTGGGCAATGGAAGCACTGCAATGTAGGCAGCCAGCCAAATCCTATGGCCTGTACCTAAGGGACCAGTGGCTGTAGTTCCAAATCAATACATTGGCACAGAGGGGTATCTCTCACATAAAAAACCCCCAACAGTTCACATATTTATGTAACACCAGTTCATCGGAAGATAAGGCCAAGCTTTTAGAGTTTTACCTCCATAATTTTTCCCTTCCAAACATCACTTCATGGGACCCCAACACAGTAGTAGGGGACATGAAGCTGATGGCAATGACCTCATGGTTAAACCACGAAGAGAAGAGAGCATCTGAGGTTAGGAATGTCATGGACCGAGAGTTACATGAACCACTACTGGTTAGAACAGAGCCAAGGGACCCCACAGCACTGATATCCGCTCACCCGCACCTAGCAACCAACTCTCGGGGTTTATTAGAGTACATGGATCGTCAGGCCTAGACAATAGCACACTTCGAGGATATGGAGAGGTTACTAGGGGACAATTGTGTTCATGCTTTCACCCGTAGGTGGAACACATTGTACCACGGCCTAAAAATTTGAGAATATCACACTCCAACTCGGATGAGGGAGGCTTTGGCATGGGTACCTCTCTACAAGAAGTCTATGCAGAACCTCCAAGCCAATTGGATAGGCCTCAAGCTAAGTCCACCCTTGCTTTTGGGGTTGTTAGAGGGAGGCTTAGAAGAGGAGGAGCATAAGCAGTGGGAAGAAGTGGAGAGGAAGGTCGGATTTCATGACAGTGTGGAGGACACTACTTCAGAAGCATGGGACGTGAGAGTGGCCATCAAAGCAATGAAAGACGAGGAGCTGGACTAGTTGCTCAGGGATGAGCAACCCTTTTAGCAGGGGGGTGATGATGAGCCCCAAAATTGGTAACAATTTGGGCTCATTTGGCCTAATTTCCCTTGTTTAGTCCTTGTTCAAATCCATCATTTTCTATAGTTTATGCATTATTTTTGGTATGTTTATGTCTTTGGTACGAATAAGGGAAGTCAATTTTCCTAGGTGGTTAACACGTGTCTATTTCAGGTTTTTGGACATATATTGGAGCAATGTCAAAGCAATCATGAGCTATAAGGCAGCCAAGCTTGAGGTGAGGACTTGAAGGGGGAGTGCCTATGGCATTCAATGACCCTTCCTCGGGATCTCCACCTCCAACTCCGATGTCCAAAGACCACCGAACCAAATCTAGAAGGCAGCCAAGCAACATTTAGAAAGGGATTGTTTAACTCACAGTTTGACAGCTGAGTTCCACAAATTGAGGTGGCCAGCTAGGTCCCTCGTGATCTATAAATGTTGAGGCCTCAGCCTTCGTCAAAAGAATTTTGAAACTATTGTGTACTTTGCACCTCAGTGCTGCAGCTTTACTTTGTTCCTTTGTAGCCATTTTTGGCATGACTATTATGATTCTTTTTGGATAATGAGAAGCAGTTTGGTTTCCTATCAAATCTGAGTTTTTCATAGGAGCCAAAGCTCTCAGGGTTGGGCCCAACCTGAGAGCCTAGGACCTCCTTGCTGTATTGTTACTTTTCCTTTACGTATCATTGTTTTCCTTTATGCATTTGAATATATTTCTGTTAAGTAGATTTCGTTATGGTTGCTGGAATAGATCACTGTTTATGAATGACTTTGGTTTAGGTGTTTTGGTAGGGTAATAACAGCAGAACCTCCAAGAAAAAGGGACAACCACACTCCTGGTTTCGCCTCATCCTTATTGGATGTGGGGCTGGAATTGAGGAAACAGTGCTGCCTCACAAAAACACTAGTTTGCTTGTTTATGCAATCTTTAGTGTGCTTGTTTTATTAGAAGAGATTAGTCATGGGTTTAGACATCTGAAATGTTTCTTTACATAGATGGTGTACAAAGTTTTCTTCCCAAATAAAGTTGCTGCTCATTTATGTTGATTGATGGATAGACTAGACTAGTTTAGGATTTGATCATTTGTAGGTCTTTGTTGATTTGATCAAGGTACACCGTGCAGGGCATCTTCTTCATTCATTCATCCACCCAAAGCATCATTTGAGCCACCTGTCCTGTCTCTTAGCTAAGTTTCTCGTTCCCTATCTATCCTTTTTGTCCACGAATCCTTACCTCCTTACCTACCATTGCCTTAGCCTTCTTCAAGCCAAGTCAGCCTTCTACATCTCTTCACCAATCCACCCACCAGTCCTTAGGCCATTTTTAGACCCCTATCCTACCTCCAGATCCACCCATGCACCTTCCCTCACTCATCCATCCACTAAAAACCGATTCCCAAGCATCCTGTAGAAATTCTGAAACTTCCTGTAGAAATTCTGGAACATCCTGTAGAACCCCTGCAGACTTCCTGTAGAAGCTCACAAGTGAGGTTTCCTGATAGCCAAACCTTGTGAAACTCTGGGGAAGAGTGTTCGGGACTCCTTAAACCACCTCTGAACCTCTCCAACCATTTCCAATCCTTCCTCTCCCTTGATCCACTCCTGCACAGTGAAGCACAGTTCAAGCATATGCATGTGAAAATCGCAGTGTGGAAAAAGTCGGGAAAAAATCGGGATTAAATCCCGATTTTTTTATTTTTTTGGCTGGCTGATTAAATCCCGATTTTTTTATTTTTTTGGTTGGCCGTTTAATTTTTCCGACTTTTTGCCGACTTTTTCGAAAAACTCCCGACTTTAACGACTTTGTCAACTTTTGGGCCCTTGCCGATTTAATCCCGACTTCGACTTTTTCCACATTGCAAAATCGACACTTAATCAAAAAAATACAAAAAGATACTTTCCCAGGACAAAGGTAGCCTAGACATATGCATTTTCCCTTTTTGAGGTCAATGGCATCTCATTCAGTAGTTTGCATTCTCATTTTTGCATCAGTAGGACTACCCAGTAGAATTAGGGTTTGCTAGGGTTTGCATTTCTTTTTGGCTTTCAGTTTCTTTTCGCAAGTAGATTAGCTTCCTTTGAGTTAGCTTTCATCCATCACTTAAAAGCTTCTTTTGAGAACTTATAGAAGTTGGCTAAAGCCCCTAGCGGACTTGTGCTAGCTGACCAAGTGACAGCTGTGACAAGAGCTAGTACTTGTGCATACAGCACCATCGCTTCCAAGTTTGTTACGAACAACCGAGTTGATAAAAGAAAATAAGGGAGTCCCAGGAGTTGCAACATTATTGCTGCAATACTGGAGCCCACCAACAGGATGTAACAATTTATCTCCTTCTAGTAGATTCACATACACTACTAGTTCACAGTTTACAGTCTCCCCTTTCTCTCAATGAGATCTCTCTTGTTTGGATCGATACACAATCTTTCTACTTCTCTACTTTTGTATCTCTACACACTCTTTGTCTCTTATCGCGCTTCTCCTTCTTGTACCTTTCCATGCATATTGACCATTCCCACACTTCCACAAGGACCAAGACTGCATGCTCGTCCATCACTTAGGGATCCCATTCCCTAAACTCAATGTTTCACCAATAGTTTGATAAATCCATCAGGGAGATAGGTGGTTAATTAAATACAGTGGCTTGGGTTTACAAGAAAATGCTCCTCCTCAGTCCTCTAAATTCATGTCCACTTTCCTTAGCTAGTCAATGAGTTACATTTCCACATTATTTACATGAATTACAATTCATAGCAATATTTACAACATAGATTAGCAAAAAGGGTTGTCACAAACCCCAACCCCTTCAAGGAACACTTTCCTCAATGTTCTATGCCAAAAAACACAATTTAAAGGTAGACACCACCTAATAGGGTACCCGGTTAACCCCATTTGGAGCTTGGAGACATTAGCACATGCCAATGCCCACTATGGAAGGGCATTCCATTATGAAATGACCACTTCTTGTCCATGGTTTGTAAGCTATTTAACTCAATTTCCTTAAATGAATTGTTGTACTAGAAGGCTAGGGGGATGCATTGTACCTTATGCAGGATTGCAGATGGTCTCCATTTTGGGTTTGGTCTCCGAATACGGGGCCCTAACCCTCCAGAGGGCTACATTGGCACATGTAGGGTGTGTGTAGAGAGCCATGGGCCTCCATAGCAGTAGACAACACTCCATGGATCCCTAGATATGTTCAAATATTGCTCAAGATTCACCTATTAGATGAGGAAGATGCACTTGGTTCACCATGCCCAGCCGACCCCACATTTGTACCATTCACGTGGTAGATGACCTAAGACTTGTATATTGATATGGCATCACTTACACCATCATCTGAGCCCTTACAGATGGTCTACAGGAATCTTCGATCTACTTGGAGACCTATGAGTTTAATTGTGTGCCCTCACACCCATTGGGAGCACCACAGGTTTATTATTTGGAGAACAAGGGGCCAACCCCTTGTCCACTACTTTTGGTAGTCCTATTTCTCATTATGGAACTTGTGGACTTCATCGGGCCTCTTAGATGGCCCAAAAACATGTATTATTGATCATTCGACCTCTTGAGAGGCTTATTCTTTTCTTTATGAGCTAGTTTGGTGGGCTTGTCACCAAAAGTTAGTTATTTTGTACATTATTTTATTTTAGGGGCTAATGTAGGCCCAAGTAGCTAAATCAAACTCATTAGAAATGTATAAATAGAAGCGATGAGGATTCATTTTAGCATCATAACTTGGATTTGGAACTTGTGTCTCTTTAGATATTTTCACTATCCTTCTTGGAGGACGAATTTTTGGAGCATGGAATGAATTTTAATGTTTGGATATTTTTCATATGTCTTGGAGCTTCTTGATGGAAATTTTTTGGATGGTTGGATATATTATTATACATGTAAGTACATTTCAATGTTATTCTTTCTTTCTAATTTTATCACATACATCGTTGTTGGGATTTCGCTATACTAGGGCTTATTTGTTGCATCTCTTATGCGAAATTGTGGAATTTTTGTTTCTAGATAGTGAATGCTTCATGTATGGGCCATGTATAATGAATGAATGTTCCTAAGGATGTCATTACTAAAATCCATCTTGATAAACCATTTATATTTCAAAACGAAGTGTAAAGTCCTTGAAATTGCTTTTGTTGTTGCCCTAGTGCCAAGCGAAGTTGTCTTTGAGGCCTCCCTGGCCTAGAAAATTCAAAGGTCCATAGTCATAATTCTACCTGACTCCATTTCTCCCCAAATGATTAGGCACTGGTTTGCCAAAGGTGATCACCTTAAACCTATTTTCCTTCTCCCCTCTCCTCTTCTCTAGGTCTAATCCTCTAGGTCACCTAGGGCATCAATTATCTCACAATCTAGCCATCCAAATACTTCAATTTTTGGTACACAACTACGATCATGTGTCCTCAAGAAGCCCTCCAAAATTCATGAGATTCTGACGGTGCGATCTTGAGATATCACAAGACTTATCTTGAAGACCAATTCTTGCCCTTGGTTTCCCTAAGGATAGAAAACTCACTGGGATTATTGCATTGTATTTCATTGAAAATTCATTCCTTGATCCATTTCCCCTCCCTGCTTAGCTCAAGCATATCATTGGTTGCCAAAATCCTATCCCCTTGACCTAACCTCGGGTCAACTTGGTCCTATGTAGTCCCATGCAGTATTAAGGTTAATTCTTCAAAGATCACCTGGAACCCAAGTTTCCACAAGAATTATAGAATTTAGGAAGCTCCTTCACAACTCACATTCCCTAAGCCAACCCCTCAAATCCTTATTCCCCTATCCTAAAGAACCTTCCACCTTGCTTAAGAAAAAAGCAAGTCCCACTCTTGAGTCTCTCCTAGGAAAGGGTCATCGAGATCACCTCACATCCATCTTAGTTGGTTTATCCTTCAAAAGTGATTATCTATATATCAAGACTCCTCCCATCGGTGAAAGTACGTAAAGAGTAGGAAGCTTTAGTTGTGGTGACAGTGAGCTTTAGCTTCATTGTTTCTCTTAACCTAGCAAGTGCCCCTCTTAGTTTCAGGAGTAACATTTTGGAACCATTGTTGGGGAAACAAAACATGCGTTTTGTTCCCCATATGACATATTTACATAACATTATTAGAGATTCCATTGGAAGAATGAAGCCCTAGTTCTTCATTGAGCTTTAACGTCGATGCTTGTAGGGTGAAGCAAGCATTTTTCTAGACATATTTAAATTCACCCTTGTGACTCCTACATATTTTTCATGTATATCTCAAATAGGTTGTCTCTCTTTGATAAATTTCCTACTTTGGACATTGCTAGCATCCCTGGGAACCATAATCATGTCACGGGAAGGATGGTATGTGGGGTGCCCATTTTTTATGGTGATCCACTCTCTGCAATTGACCACGTAGAAAGATTTAATGCACATGCTTCAAGAGAGGAGGTTGTTCACCAAGATGTCCTTATGTTGTTGTTCATGGGATCTCTCGATGGCCATAACTCATGGCTGCATAATCATGCACCTAAGAGAATCTCATCTATTGAAGAGTTCGTTGATGGCTTTCTTAGACATTTTCAAGTACACCCTGCATTAAGCATCCCAGAGGAAGCCTTCATCGAGCATCATCAAGAGATTGAGAATCTAAGTAATGAGTAGGAAGACAAGTCCTCTTTGGGTCAACATGATGAAAAGGATGATATTGAGGACACGTGTTGGGAAGAATGAGTCTATGAAAAGTGAAGTTGAGACTAACCTTACCTTTCTCAAGGATAGTACTCCCGATGATTATCCTTTAGAGAAACTTGAGGAAGGTGATCCCATTGTCTCCTTAGGAGATGACATTAGAGATTATTTCCATATTGAAAAAGAGAAATGGGAAATTGTCAGGCCAAGAGGTAACTCCTCAAATGTAATTGTATTATTCATTTAGGTTGTTCATTATTATATACAAGAGGGAGTGAATGTTCAGTTCATCTCCCGATGACTCTCCATTTTCTCTATTATTTATTTACACTAATTACAGTTGTTCACCCAATCCCTATGATTAGGTGTCAACATTCCCCACCTTAATATGAAGGGATGTTGGTGAGTCCAAGTATCATTCTGAATCTTTCAATCTTTTCTCTTCCGAGCGCTTTGGTGAAGATGTTTGCAATTTGCTCATTAGTCGAACAATGGTAAAGATGGATTTTTTTGGCCTCAACATGATGTCGAATCAGATGATATTTTGTATTGATGTGCTTCGATCGATCATGTAACTTTGGGTTCTTGGCCAACTTTATTGCCGAGGTATTGTCAATCATGAGTGGAGTCGATTGTACTTGTTTTACCTGCAAATCTTCAAGAATTTTCTTGAGCCACACAATTTCTTTTGTTGCCTCAACTGCTGCCACGTATTCTGCTTCTGTTGTGGAATCTGCTGGAACTGATTGTTTGAGTGATCTCCAAGAGACAGCTCCTGATCCAAGACTCATAGCATATCCTGAAGTAGATACTCCAGTTTCTTTGTCTCCATCGAAGTCTGAATCAGAGTATCCAATCAAGCTGAAGTCGTCCACCTGGGTATACTTGATTCCAAGGTCTTGAGTTCCCTTCAGTACCTTAGAACTCTTTTTGTAGTAGACCAATGTCCCTCACAAGGCTTTTGCATAAACTTGGAGAGGATTCCAACAGAAAATGAAATGTCTGGTCTGGTAGTAGTTAGGTAGTTGAGACTTCCTACAAGCTGTCTATACTTTGTTGCATCCTCAAATTATTTTCCTTAAATGGATGTGAGCTTTAAGTTTTGCTCCATTGGAGTAGTCAGAGGATTGCATTCAGTCATGCCAAACATGTTCAACAGATATCCAATGTACTTCTTTTGAGAAAGGAATATGGACTTTGGGTGTTGAGTTTCTTCAATACCAAGATAGTAATGAACATAGCCCAAATCAATCATTTCAAAACCTTTCCTCAATTCCTTCTTTATGGATGAAATGTAGCTCTCATTTTTCCCTGTCATCAAAAGATCATCTACATATACCACAAGATATACAATTGTTTTTCCAACCTTCTTGATGAACAAAGTTGCATCATCAATATCATAATGTTTGAAATTGAGTTTCAGAATATGCTCAGTTCGTTTTTCATACCAGGCTCGTGGTGCTTGTTTGAGGCCATATAAGGATTTCACAAGTTTGCATACTTTATGTTCATGTCCTTTCATAGAAAATCCTTTAGGTTGGGACATAAAAACATTCTCTTTTAGATCTCCATTCAAGAAAGCAGTTTTTACATCCATTTGATGGACTTTCCAATCGTTCTAAGCTGCTAGGGCAAAGAGTGTCCAGATGGTAGCCCATTTTGCTACGGGGGCAAAAGCCTCCTCATAATCGACCCCTTCCTTCAATGCAAAACCTTTTTCCATAAGCCTGGCTTTGTGCTTGTCAAGTGAGCCATCAGCTTTATACTTGTTCTTGTAGACCCACTTCCAGCCAATTGGTTTAGTTCCCAATGGAGGATCAACCAGCTTCCAAGTGCCATTCTTTATTAAGGTATCATACTCCTTTTGTATTTCTTCTTTCCATTCATCATAAGAAGAAACTTCTTTGAAGGAAGTTGGTTCAAAATCTGTAGACAAATTCAATTCACAATCATAAGAAACATCCATATCAACAGGTGAAATAGAGTCATCTACATCACCTCCATTTTGTTGGTTTGAATTTCTAGTTCCTGTCTTTCCAACCCCATCAGGATGAACACTTTTAACTATCTTTGTCGGAAATTTTGGGGGACATTTCTCAGATGGTCCAGGCTGATCCATTGATTGAGTTGGGACTAAATCAAGATTGAGTCTCTCAATTCTGTCAATCACATCACTCAAAGTATCATCCGTTGTTGGAGTTTCATGTGGGGGAGAGAGTGCTTCAGAAGAAGATTCCACGGGTTGATATAGTATAGGAATCCCCCCTTCAAGATGTGGAATCTGATTATCAAATTCTTGAAATGATTTTGCATTTGCGAATCTATCGAAGCTATCAAGTTGTCGCTCAACAAAATTGTCAGTTTTGGATGATTCAAGAAAGATTACATCTCTAGATACAACAAACTTTTTATTGACTTAATCATAGAGATGGTATGCTTTGGAGGTGTTTGAATACCCCAAGAAGATACACTTATGACTTCTTGCACCAAGTTTGTTTCTAAATACCTTTGGTATCAAGGCATAACATGTGGAACCAAAGACCCTGAGATGCTTTACCAAAGGAATGTGCCCATACCACATTTCATGAGTCTTGTTTCTAATAGCGTTAGATGGACATCTATTCTTTACATATACAACACATAGAATTGCATCAGCCTAAAACATCAATTTTACATTTTTGAAAAAACATCATGGAGCGCACCATATTTAAGATTGTCATATTCATTCTTTCAGCTACTCCGTTTTCTTAGGGATTATAAGGCACAGTTGTTTGATGTTTGATCCCATGTTGACGAAGATAGTTTTCAAATTCATTTGAAGTGTATTATTTTCCATTGTCAGTGCGAATAGAGCCAATATGAGATTATGCGTCATTTTCAATCCATGTATGAAAGTTCTTGAATGTTTGAAAAGCATCAGATTTGTTCTTCACTAAATAAACCCAACACATTCTGGTGTAGTCATCAATAAGTGTCATCATATATTTATTTCCATTTGCAAAAGGAACAAGAATTGGACCACATAAATTTGAATGAATGAGTTCAATTTTTCTATGTGCTTTGGAATGTGAATCATGAAAACACTGTTTGCTATGCTTTCCTAGAATGCAAGCATCACATTGCTTAAGTTTCCTAGGAATTGTAGGCAAACCAGTAATACCATTTTTCTTCAACAAGCGAAGGCTGTCATAGTTCAAGTGTCCAAATCTCGCATGCCATAATAAACTTGATGGAAATGTACCTTCTTCATAATGAGAATTATATGAGAAATTTTGTGCATGAGCAGAGGTACCCTGCAGCTTAAGAATCCTTCCTTCTTCTATCCCCATCATGACAAGTGAGTGGTCTGATGCTTTTCTCACCTCAAGCTTGCCATCAAACATATGAATGGAGTGTCCTTGTTGGCGGATGTGGACCAAGGACAACAAGTTTCTCCTTAGCTGTGGGAGATATAAAACATGATGCAGAAGAAAGTCTGGATAACCACGCAATTTAAGCCTGATTGTACCAATCCCTGATGGCTTGAGTTTTCATTTGTCTGCAAAGTATACTGCTCGATCAAAATTGTCATAAAATTCTTCAAAAAAATCTCTTTTGAAAGTCATGTGGCAAGTTTCTCCTAAATCAAGAAACCAATCATTTTTCCAAGAAGCAAGTGAAGCATAAAAAAAAGTCTTCATCTACTCCAATATTACAGTGTGCCACAACATAGTGAGTGGATTCAGGTGCTTTACCTTTCTCTTTGTCATTAGTTTTACCTTTGGGTTGGTTTCTTTCATGCACAATTCTGTCCCAAGGCAACTTGCGTGTGGATGCGTCATGTGATCCATCTCTTTTGTAGCATATGCAGTGCAAATCTGAATTTTCTCCTTGAGAGTGTCTACCCCCCCTGCCTCTAAAATATATTCCTCTTCCTCTTCGACCACCTCTTCCTCTTGAAGAATCTTGAGCAAGATTCTTCTATCTATGTGCAAGGCACACAACCTGTTTAGAAGACTAAGGAGTTGTCTTCTTCCCAAAAGATTTCTCTCTTTCAGTAATTTTTTTCACAAGGGAGTCAAAGGTCATATCTTTGAGGTTTCCATTTGCTTGCAATGACTCAAGATAATTTGAGTAAGTGGGATAAAGTGCCTTGAGAAAAGCTATCAGAGGAATGTCCAGTTCAACATTAGTGACTTTGATATCATGCATAATAGATTTTACTTCTGATGCAAAAGCAAGGGGGTCATCATTTTGTAATTCAAGGGTGAAAAAATTAATCATGAGTTGAACAACTTCAAGTGCAGAGTGTGAGTCATAGAGTTCCTTCAGTTTTTGTAAGGCTTCGAAAGCATTTGAAAATGGAGAAATATGGTGACTCACCTCTTCATTTATTGATGCTGCAATCAATGCATAAGCCTTGTTGTTCTTATTTTCCCAAATGGAAAATTCCTTGTCTAAGGTAGGTTGTTCTGGCTCTTTGTCTGTGTCTCCAACACACACTCCTTTCCACAGCTCATTATAGATGAGAGTGTGCTTGATTTTCCGCGACCATTCAGGATATTTCTCCTTCCCGACGAGAACCACTCCCACAATATATATCAATGAGTGCATTTTAGAAATGACGTAGGAGGTTGATGAAAATGAGGTGGTAGTTTGTAATTCGACTACTGGTTAACTTTGTAACCAATCAGCGGCGCTTAAATCCGGTTCTGTACGTGGATTTTTCCCTTGAGGGTCCCACTTATCTGACCAATCATTCTTGGTCCCTCGTTGGCTTCTCCTTTTATCAGCTGCTTCAATCCGCATCGTTGATCTCACTTCTCCAGATCCAATGGATATCGTGTCGTCCACTCACAAACTAACCCGGACAATCTCCATCGTCGATGTGACCTGTGCAATTGAACGACTGTCGCGCAATCTCATAACATAACCAAAAGGAATTAAACCCATGTTCATAACCTTATAGCGTCCATTTCTAACATTAAGCTACGCTCACTTTCGAAAGCATATGTGTCTGATCACCCATTAAACGGTCGATCTGATCACTTTGAACCTTAAACTCCTTTTAATAACTGCATCACATCCGAAATTTAAATTAAATCACATGCATCTTCTGATGCGATCACCGTCAGATCTAAGCCGACTAATCAAACGACTATCGCGTCACCCACTCGCCAACTAACTTGGCCAATCTCCACCGTCGATCAATCCTGCTTGATCCAACGGATATCGCGTAATCTCGTGTGAAATCTTGCATGATGCATAACAATTCGAGAGCACATGAGAAAAGTGGTTTTCTCATGCTACGTGTCGCTCGCTAAGGTTAATCATGTGAAATTTAGGAATACCACTTCCAGCCTTTAGGACGCATGAGATACCACTACCCATGTGCTTAATTTATATTTTAGTAAAGACGCTTAAGAAAAGGTTTAGCGCTTAAACTCAGTATTAACACTTAACGCTAATTTATTGTGATTTATAAATAAAATGTATGAACAGTGAAAAATACTCGATAGAACGTCAATACACAGTCATAAGAGAATTTCATTCATCACACCCGTGTTTAACATTATGAAACCACAAGAGTGATACCTCAACTGCGCTTGTGGAGCAGTTGCCTCACATAACCCTCCAAACATTTGCAGCAATGGCCAGAGAGGGGCAACAGTTGCCAGAAAGGGGCAGCAGTGACGAGAGAGGAGTTACAAAGCAGAGAGGGAAGCCAAAAATGGTGTTGGCTCTGATACCATGTCAGACTAGGAGGTAACTCCTCAAATGTAATCGTATTATTCATTCAGGTTGTTCATTATTATATACAAGAGGGAGTGACTGTTCAGTTCATCTCCCAATGACTCTTCATTTTCTCTATTATTTATTTACACTAATTACAGTTGTTCACCCAATCCCTATGATTAGGTGTCAACAATACTGTTAACAATTCCCTAACAATGGTGCCAAAAATTATGGATCTTTCAATTATCTTCCAATTATGTAGGAGACAACTTAAGATTTGTACATTTAATTATCAATTACAGGTTTGAAAGGAACTTGTGAATTGTCTTGCATCTTATATTCTAATATTGTACATGTGTTATCGTAGTTATAGTATTATAAGTGAATGTCAAGGGAAAATTATTAAGATGTTTTCACAAGTCACTAGGAGAAATACACACCATGTTTACAATCAAGACCCCCTTTAGGAAAGTAAAGAACATAGTTGCAGGAAATTAAAAAAACTTGCAAGAAAGTAAACACACATGTAAAAAAGTAAACACACTTGCAATAAAGGGGTGGCTTGCTCAAGCGTTTAGATGATTTTGAATTTTATAATAAGAATGCACATGAATTGAAATTACTAAAAAATCTATAATAAACCACAAGTTGAAAGAGATCCAAACCATGTTCTGCTACAAAGAATCACATGATGAAAATAATTGCAATTTGCGAAAAAAAAGGTAAAGCAAAAGGTAAATATGAAAAAAAAGGAGTAATTAGCTAGATAGAGCACTATAATTATAGTTTCAGAGTTTCAACAATATGAGTTGCAGTAATAACCTAAATTATGAACTACAACTATGTTTGCAAATGAATTGGAACAATAATTAAACCATGAGTTAGAATTGTAAGAGTTGCAACTTTGTATACGATCAAGAATTGCAACACTATATGATTAACCAAATTAAACTTTAGAGTTAGAGCATTGTGTAGATCACATAATTAGATGTCATAAATGAAGAACTGTGTAAATCGAAAAAAATCAAAGTTGCAGCAAGATAATAAATAGAGGAATTTTTGGAAATAAAAGAACATGAATAAAGTTACAACTACATTACGATGTTATTAATTGGCTAAATAGGGGGCCTTACATCCTCAGAAAAGGCCTTGGTGAAAGAAAAAACAAAGCGTTATCCAATCAAGACACCATCAACTCGAATTGGAAAGGAGAAGAAATTTGTGTTGCTAAAATTAAATTACAGTTACAAACTAATTGAGTGTCTTGATATCTCCCTCTTTAGATTCTATATTTTCTCTTTTCATCTGTTATTGTTCTATTTATACAAATATCTAAGCTAAATCAAGGGATCAATTTATAGTCGTGAGAAGTTGACTATTCCATCCAATTACAATGAATTCATCATAAGATAGAAAATTGGGCAAATGTTGACTTGATCAATTGTGTGACAAGTGATAGCTGGGTCATAATTCTGTCCTTGTGGAGTGACCAATTACCTTTATTAATTTTCCTCGTTAGGAGATTGGTTGGTTGACTAATATAAGTGATATGTTGGTTACATTTGTGCGGTTGGGATGATGTGTTGTACCTATTTTCTAGATTTGCAACTCCTTTCCCAAATATATAACTAACTGACAGTTGCAAAAACAATTCTTGGAGTGAATTACAACAACAATGTTGAGGTGAGTTGTAGCAACCATGTTGAGGTAATTTACAACAATAGAGCTATGTTAATCACAACAATAGGGATTCACAACATGAGTGTTAGAACCTCAAAATCACAACAAGGGTAACAATACTTCAGAGTTGCAACATGAGTGTCATCATTTTATACTTGCAGCACAAGTAGTAGCACTTAGGAATTCTAGTGCTTTGGAGTTGCAACATTTCAAAATTTCATCACTACGTTGGAACTATTAGTTGCAATAGCCAAAAATGTGGAGTTATAGCATCTAAAAGTAAGGAGTTGCAACACCTAACAATAGGGATTTGCAACAATTATCCATGGTGAGCTGTAGTGCATGTTTCATGCTCCTGCCTAAATGTACTTGTGCAACTCTACCTCTTGAATATTGGTTTCTAAGTGTTGTAACTCCCTATTGTTCGTCGTTGCAACTCACCATTTTAGCGTAGTGATGCAATTTTGAAGTGTTTCCATTCTAAGCTACTGGCACCTGTGCTACAACTCCAAGATGTTGAAACTCATGTTTCAACTCCAAGATACTAACACTCATGTTACAACTCCTCATTCCTACAACTCTCCTCAGTGCCATTATTGCACCTCACTTTAGACTTAGTTGTTACATCTCCCAATCAAGTGATTATTTGAAAAGATGTTACAACTTTGGACAATTGTTATAGTCTGTCATCTTTGCTACATAGATATCACTAGAAAATCATCTAAATTAGTTGTTGTAGGGGCTAATCGGTCTAGCTGACTAGCCTGAGTCAAGTCGACAAATACATATTGTAACAGAGTCCTAACTAATGTCAGATTAAGTTGAAGTATCTGGTCAGATAATTAGATTGTTGTAACTGTCCCGACAACCTATATATTGTTGTTTTTATACCAATGTATATGTTCTGATTCAGCTTATAAGAAAGAATATATCTATGTGTGTTTTCCTATTCTCCATTTTTGTGTCTCTCTTATCTTTACTTATGCTTGTCATGTGATTACTTGAGGTCTATCTACTGGTAACAATGCACACTTTTCGCTTGATGCATGGCCATGGTAACACTTGTCACATAGTTAATCAAGTTAGCATTTTCCTAATTTTTTATCTTTTGAAGGAATTCATAGTAGCTACATGGAACAATCATAATTCAAATATTTTCCATCGAAATCTTAATATAGTCCATACATTTGTATAAGTAGAAAAACAAGAGATCAACTAAATAATCAATGAATCAACATGATAACTAGAATATGGAGAGACTCCACTAGTTTTTCGCTGTAATTTAATTTATGCAATAAAAAATCTTGTTTCTTTCCATTAATATGTGTGTTGATTGGCTAGAGCATTGTTTTTTCTTTAACTAGCTCCTTGTCTAAGAAGGTAGACCCCCTCCTTATCCAGGTATTGTTTGTACATTTTTGTATAGCTAGAATTTATTTGCATTTCTTTATTTCTAGTGACTCCTATATTTATTGTATTGTTGAAACTATGATTCTATTATTTATACATTATTACAACTCTAATTTTGTTATCTACATGGTGCTACAATTTTGACATTTAATTAGGTTAATTACATAATGTTGCAACTCTTACATATCTAACACGTGATTTTGTTATTGCCACAATTCATATGCAATTACATTTGTAGTTTACTAATTAGTTTAGTGTTGCAACTAACATTTCTACAACTTTGCAGTTAACATTATAATGCTCTATTTTTCATGTTTAACTAATTACTATATTTTCAAATTTACTTTCCATTTTACCTTATTTTCCAAAAAATTCAATTTCCTTTATGTTGTGAGTCTTTAGAGCACATTTTGGTTTGAATCTTTTACGTTTTGTGGTTTCCTACAAATTTGTTATCTCTTGCATTTTATGTGCATCTCTGTCACAAAATTCAATATTATTTAAAACACTTAAACAAACCACCTTCTACAACCAATGTGTTTACTCTTCTACAAGTGTGTTTACTTTCTTGCAAGTGTGTTTAATTCCCTGCAAAGTGTGCTCTTTACTTTTCTGCAAGAGTGTTTTTCATTACAAGTGTGGTGAGGATTTATTTTGGTGACTTATGAAAGCATCTCAATATATTTCCCTATGACATTTATTAAGAGTACTAGAACTATATATTTTACTAGCATATATGATGCACAGTGGTTCGCAAGTTCCATACAAACCTCAGTTGCTATTTAAATGCACATACTTTTGGTTGTCTTTCTAAACAATAAGAAAGGTAATTAAAAGGCCCATCATGTACCTCTAGTTTACCTCTTTTGTATCCCACCATATATTTTCTAAATGTTCTCAAAATACCTAAGGGTTCTCTTAGGATTGTTCCTTTCAAAGAAATAACTTGTAGTTTGGGAATGTAGGTTTCTAAGGTTTCTCTCTAGCTACTAGAAATTCCTTACCATGTAATCCTCTCCTAGGGGTAAAATTAGTCCCACTACCCATAGTGAATGTGATTTGTCACCAATATGGTTGTGACAGTCCTTATTTCTTAACATCTCTTATCATTTTTCGAACTTAATCTTTAAAATCATCCCAACATTGCGATTTATCCTATACCTATGAATTGTAGTGGTCATTAATAGGGGTATAACCTTCATCATTTGATGACATCTGTTGCAACATGGAATGTAATGTCGAATCTTACAACAAAAATGTTGATATCCTTGATGTGATGGAGTTAACAATCAATTTGGTGGCCATTTCTAAGGTAGTTACAGTTATACTTGGTCAAATATCCAAGCAATTAATGTTTACATGTCATAGTATAGATAAAAAAATATAAAATGTTTCAATAAGATTCTTACATTCTACAAATGATTTTGTATGAAACCAATCAATTAAACAATACCTAACATGTAATTAAAAAACAACTTCAAACTAATGGATTTATAAGAAAGAAATGATGCTTTAATAAAAATCCTTGTCATTTTATTCAAAAAACTATATGGTGAAATACTTTCCCTTACATTGAAAAGCATTATTTCATGTAATGTTTGGTTTAATTTAGCACCCCTTAATAAACATGGAAAACTATTTTAGTAACTTTGTTTTTAATAATAGAAAGGTTTCAATAGCATGTAACCCTATGCCAAGAGTCCTATGAACTTGATGGATCGCCCATTTGTGTTTGGCCAAGGCCCATGCGAGTATGCTACCCACAATAACTTGAGCCAATGTTTTTCAAGATACACCCACTTGCACAAAATTTTCATTGATTTTTTCTAAATAAAACCCTAGCTATGAAAATCCTCAATTATATCTTTTTCTAACTTATGGAATCCTAGGAGGGGGTGTCCCTAGCTATAACCTAGTGCCAGGAGTTTAATGGAATTGAAAATTTTCCCATATGAGTCTCGGTTTGAAATTTATGGTGAACTGAAACTTGCTTCCTACATCCATTTAGGGACATTGTGAATTTTGTCCAGGGTATCAAAACAAACACAATAATCGAGAGACAATAAATGTAATCTAAAGACACAATTGATATGCTACAAGGATAATAACGTGGATGCTAAATGATTGGTGATGACACTAATAAATTGACTAACCATTAGTGAAAATGATGCATAATAAATAGAAAGAATGGCTACTAATAAAAACCAAGATGCATCATTTCTCTTCAACCCTCTATTGTTCATTTGGCTTCTAACAAATGGTTTTTATTCTTTATTTGGATTTTAACATCCATTTATTTATTCCATAAGAGACAAAAGAGCAACTAAAATGATAAGAGCCAAAACTTGTATATATCTATGACTTTCAATCAACATTTTTGTAGTTGCAATTTTGAGTTCATCCTTGCATTGGGCTAGTTTTGGGGATCAAATTTAAAATAAGTGTGGGGATTTTGAACAAAGTTGGAAAACTCATTTGCATATATGAATTATATGATACTATTGGAAAACTCATTTGCATATGGATGGAATGATTTTTTACACCATTGTGACATACTGCATTCAAATTTGAGTGCATAATTAGACAATGTAAGTAAACAAACCATATTTACCTTGCATCACAAGTTGGAAATGTTTGTGATGTATATTGAAGTGGAATATGAAAAACCCTAGTTTTATAGAATTTGAAAATCCTAGTAATGTGTAATTTGATAACCCTAATCTTGTGGAATTTGAAAAGATTAGTTGGTGGCTTAAATTTTTTTATTTTAGTGGATTTCATATCAAGGGTTTGGAGAGTCTCACTTGTGCTAGCTTGTACTAAGCTATGGTGGTTAAGGCTAAGTGTTGAAAACCCAGTTGATGGCTAAGGTGATGTGTTGATAACCTCATTTCATACTAATAGATTAACATAAGATTTATCTTTATGAAAATTCCTTGGGATGCTACCTTTATTCATTATATTTATGGATGTTGTGAACTAATGAAATTTTATATGGATGTAATTGTTGTTTATACCATTATGACTAATTTATACCCAACACACCTTAAGAGACTCCCATAAGTGACATACTTAAGCAACACACATAAGTGACATAATTAAGTGATGTCCCATAATCAATGTACATAAGTGATGCTTTTGAAATGGATATAGATAGTAAACATGACACAATATATCTACAATAAGTGATATCATTGAGCATCAATGCACTGAAGCAATGCACACAAGCCATGATACACCATATTACATGTCATATATAAGTGATTCACCTTAACTACAAAGACATAAGTGATGCACATAAGCAATGTACCATGACCATCAACACATATGCATCAATGTAAATAAATGATGAACCATAAGTGACACATAATTAGTGTTCTTACATGACATACATAATTAAAATACCATAAGAAACACACATGTTGTAAATGGACCAATGTACATAGTGGTTGCAATATATTCAAGAAGATATGTAAGGAACTTATACCTTCTATTAACCAATTTCCAATGTTGACAAGAGGTTGATGCATCTCTTTCTAAAAAAAATAGTGTATTTGCAAAAATATGAGAAGGTGGAGAGAAAAGAATGCAACATGCGAAGAGATGGGTGCTAAATCTCCAACATAGTGAGATCAAATTGAGAAAGTAAACACATGATATTGACCTTGCATCATAAGTTGGAAATGCTTATTAATGTATATTGAAGTGGAATCTGAAAAAAAATTCGTTTTGTGCAATTTGAAGGCCCTAGTTTTATGGAATTTGAAAACCCTAGTAATGTGGAAGTTGATAACTCTAGTTTTGTGGACTTTGGAAACACTAGTTTGTGGCTAAGTGTTCTTATTTTGTTGGATACCCTATCAAGGGTTTGGAGGGTATCACTTGTGCCAACTTGTACTAGCTTATGGTGGCTAAGACTAAGTGTAGAAAACCTATTTGATAGATAAGGTGATGAGTGGATAACTTCAATTTTTCCTAAGAGATCAACACAAGCTTTATATTTATTCACATTCCTTGGGATGATATATTTTCTAATTATTTTATTAATATTATGAATTGATGAACATTTATACCACTGTGACTAATTTATATCCAACACATAATAAGAGACTCACATAAGTAGCACACATTAACAACACATATAAGCAACATAATTAAGTGATGCCCCATAAGCAATGTGCATAAGTGATACTCTTTAAAATGAGACACATAGTCAACGTGCCACAAGATACCTACAATAAGTGACATAGGTAAGCATAAATGCACTGAAGCAATGCACATAAGCTATGATACACCATATTAGGTGTCACATATAAGTGATGCACATTAACTAACAATACATAAGTTAAGCACATAATCAATGAACTATGACCACCAACACATATGCATTAATGCACCATAAATAACACAAAATTATTGTTCTTACATAAAACACATAATTGAAGCATCATAAGAAACACAAATAGTCTAAATTGGCCTATATAAATAGTGGCTGCAATATATTCACAAAGATATGAAAGGAAATTATACCTTCTATTAACCAATCCTGAATTTTAACAAGAGGATGATACCCCTTATTTTGAAAAAATTAGTGTACTTTCATAAGTATGATAAAGTGGATATAATAGAATGCAAAAGTCCAAGAGTTGGGTGAAAAAAATCCAACATAGTGAGTTTGCATAATTAGACAATGTATGTAAACAAATGATATTGACCTTGCATCGCAAGTTGTCAATGCCCATAGATGTATATTGAAGTGGAATTTGAAAAACCTTAGTTTTGTGCAATCTGAAAAGCCTAGTTGGTGGCTAATATTTCCTAATTTGGTGGATGCACTATCAAGGGTTTCAAGAGTCTCACCTGTGCCAAATTGTACTAAGAGATGGTGGCTAAGGCTAAGTGTGTAAACCCAAGTTGATGGCTAAGGTGAAGTGCAGGATAACCTCATTTTGTCCTGAGAGGTCAACATAAGCTGCAATACATGAGAAGATATGTAAGGGATTCCTACCTTATGTTAACTAATCTCCAATGTTGAGAATAGGTAGATGCCTTACTATATGGAAAAACTTAGTATATTTGTAAAGATGAAAATGTTGAAAGAATATAATGTGGAATGTTAATAGTTGGGTGCCAAGATATTGAATTCAAATTTGAGTGCATAATGACCTATCATTGCAAGTTAGTGATGTCCATTGATGTATATTGAAGAGTAGAACCTAATTGGTAGAAAATACTAAGTGTGGAAACCTAGTTGATGGCCAAGGTTAAGTGTGGAAAACCTTATTTTGTAAAACCCCAATTTTATGGAATTTGAAAACCCTAGTCAGTGGCTAATGTTTGTTATTTTTCGTTTATTCCCTATTAATGGTTTGGAGAATCTCACGTATGCTTTCTTGTACTAAGCTATGGCGGCTAAAGTTGAGAATAAGTAGGAAGAATATCACTAAATTGCAAAATCGAAGAGAAAGGTCAATGTTGTAGAGTTGATGGCTAATGCTATGTGTGGAAGACCTAGTTGATGGTTAAGGATAATGTTAAGCATGGAAAAACTAGTTTATGGCTAGGTCTAAGTGTGGAAATCCCTAGTTTCACTAACATAAGAGAAACTAATGTGCATATGAGAAGGTATATGCAAATGAAAAAATTGTGTAAATTTTGAATGAGGTGTTTAAGGAGAAGTTGATAACAAGTGAATTATACATTGTAAGAAAACTAGAAAAGGATGTGCATAATATGATTGGGTGTTAAAGGAGGAATAATAGACAAATTGATGTGCAAGAAGGAATATAAAATTGAATCCATCTGAAGTAAATTTTTCCAAGAATCAATGGGGTGGTGTTGAAAAACACTATTGTTCTTATTCGTGAGCCTTCATGTGCCTATGATTCATTGGTTAACCTTGGAAGATAAAAGGACAACAAAGTTAGATGAATTGATAGATAATAAATAGGAGTCACATATAATTTAACTGAAAAAAAAAACATACCACATACCACATAACAAATAGAAAATAAAAAACATATTACATACCTAACTACTTGCCTATGGTCATTTGAGTAGACCCTCAATATCACTTATAATACTAATGGTCTCCATTAAATTCTCATGTTCATGGTCAAGGAAGAATTATAGTAACTTTGATGAGTTCTTTCTTGGCATTTTTTGTAGTTTGAGGTTTGTTCCAACAATGAAGTTTTTATAATGGTTGTTGTTGGTTTTTTTACAACAAAGGTCTCCATTAATACTAATGGTCTCCATCTCAAGAAAGGCATCAAAGACGTATAGAGTCTCATATTCTCTTCAAAGAAGGTATCACTCATAGAAAGGGATAAAGTACTCTTCTCTTCTCTCTCTAGGACATTCCAAGATGAAGACATCTGGGTGATTGATAGCAGTGCATCAAGGCACAAGATTGGTCACTCCCACCAATTGAAGAACTTATCAAAAGGAAAATCTACATATTATTTGGAACTTGGAGACAACAAGAGTTATCCTGTGAAAGACATTGGATCATCATCAAAGCTAGAAGATGGAAGCAACATCCACCTCAACAACATCCTGTGTGTTCCAGATTGTAGCTTTCCCTCAAGATTCGTAAGGAGCCCCCAACAACTCTCAAAGATAAGTATATCATGTATTTTCAATTTTGGGTTCATGTACTCATTTAGTTTTGGTTATATTAAATACTAATCACCTTTCTCCCTCTATTGTCTTGATTAGAAAAAAAATATGCAAGAAGGAGGATCTCTCAAAACAAGGTTAGTCAAGAAACAAAGGTATGCTTTGAATACATTGATTGAAAGGATTATTCATTTAATAATCTATTACTAACTTTGTTATGACTAGATGTATTAAATCTTAGTGATTCTTTGTTGGGTGATTCATCTCTTGATAAATCCACCCACCCCACTCATATTCTTGATTGACTATGTAGAACCCTAGACAGGTTCTGGAAAACCCTAACCAAAGGGTATGCTAATGTGAATGTATAAAATCCTAAGCTGATTAGGAATATTGTGAAATGCTAGTTTAAGTCTTTATTGATGATGTCATGTTTGGGATTTTTGTATGATCGGGAAATCCTAACTTGTTAGGATGGAATGATAAGGTCTAAAATCCTGAAACCTTTGAGTTTTTGGTAATGTAGGGTTTGTTGTGTTTTACATTGGAACCCTAGCTCATTAGGGTTTGGTGGAATGTGTAAGAAAAACTCTCATATTGTCTTAGAAATGTTTTCCTTGGTATGAGTGTGTTTTTTTTATCAAGCCCTAGTGTAATCAAGATGATTGTATGTCTAACTCTTATTGATATTTGTGAAGATGGGTTTGGCTAACACATGATATGATATATATTTGCATGATGGTAAAATAAAGGCATATATATGGATATGTTCTTTTGGTTGAATTCCTAGGTTGGACTAGGTCAAATGCATTTATGTTATTAGACATATGATATACTAATGTATGGTTATGATTTCCTAGATATGTGTTGGCCTAGGCATTAATGGTCATGGGTTTTAGGATTTAATAGAAGTCCTTGTCTTAGATTCTAGGATGCTGATTTTTGGAAATCTAGGGTATTATAGCTAAAACTTAGTGAAGTTAAAATTGTCTAGTATGTGTAATGTAACAATCCAAGATCTTTGTTAAGATTATGAATTTCTAGGGTTTTGGAGTTAAACCTTAGTTAAAGTAAAATCTCTAAAATATGATGATTTGAGATGCATGAAAGATAGTTGAAATTCTGAATATTTGGTTGAGATTTATAATTGATTGGAAATCTAAGTTTTTCAACTAACCCTAGTGATGGTTGGTCATGTTAGTGACTATTTGATGGTTGATTGAAAATATAGAAGTTGGAACTAACCCTAGTGGAAGTTGGTTAGGTTAACGACTAAGTTGTGATTGATTATGTTGTATGAATGCTAGGATTTGTATTAATCCCTATTGAGAAGTCTAACATATGTATTTTGAAAGATTGTTAGATTCTTTGTAGATCTATATTTGTGTGAATCGTTTCTACGGTTTTCTATATGTTATAGTAAGGTATGTCATACCTTTGGAAGACACATTGAAACCCTAGATTGAATGAGAAAGTGTTTTGAAGTAGTCTAGGGTGTGTAACAAAAGTCCCTAGCAAGATGTTGAAGATTATACGTCTCTTATTCAAAAGTTTGGGTATCTGATTTGCATAAAGTTGAAATGCTTCTATGATTCTGATATGGCTAACATCGTGCTTTAATATATTTGGTTCTGCTTGCTATCTAGTATATGCAGGTACACAACCTTCAACTTGGTGAAGATGCTAGATGTAACAAGAATGATGAGGTTGATGATAACTACGATAAAATGATTGGAAGCCATGAAAATATTCTCCTATGTCCAAAAGGAAGAAGTTGATCTCCTAGAGGAAGAATGAATAGAAGAAATCTCCCTAAGATTAAGAGGGAGCCTGGATAAAGAGGTGCTTCCTGGTTGAGAGGGAGTGGCATATATGGTTCTTTGCATCATGTGTCATGCACTAGACCAGGACTAACAACTGTAAGTTTGAGTGAAGACCATGAGCAGGAAAATGAAACTAGAGAATGCATTTTGTAGTGTTGTTGAAAGAAGGAAAGCATGACCCGATTGCAGAATATGTTGCAGCATGTGAATTTAGCTGGGAAGCAGTTTGGTTAAGGAAGTTATTGTCTGTCTTATTTGAAGGACCAATGAACCCTATAGTGATACGTTGTGATAACACAATTTGTATTTGTTTGTCTAAGGACCCAATGTTTCATGGGAAGACAAAGCATATCAACAAGAAGTATCACTATATACAAGTGCTAGTACAAAATGGCATGGTCCAACTACAGCATATCTCCATTGATGAGCAGGTAATTGACATATTGACATAATCTTTTCCAAACAAGAAACTTGTATACTTAAGGGAAAAGCTTGGTTTAGTGGATTTGTCCTCCCAGATTGAGGAGGGATATACACAACATTCTTGTCTTCATCTGGGAAGAAAGAATGGAGGATTGGGTAACCATATGGCATTCAATACTCTTTGAGAATGTGGTAGGGCATTCAAGACAAGAGTAGTTGTGGACCGATATTCTTTAAGGATTAGCTACCCAAGATAAGAATAGTCCAATGAGAGGTCATACTCTGGGAACACCTAGGTGGGGTATGTACCTTAGAGAGACAATGATGATGGTGTCTACACATAATTGGTCTCACCAACATTGTGCTCTGATCTTGTGGAGAGATAGAGTTGCTAGTCAAGGCCTTTCTATATGACAATGTTGGTCATTATGATGCTAGAAAAATGGGTTACCAATCTGACTCTTATTATGAAATCTCTTCATATTGAGAATGACCAAGTACCTCCTATGAATACCTCCCTAGTTAAGAGTGACTGTTGAAAATTGTGTAACTAGGTTCGGTCTTCATTAGTACAAAATTTATTCTTGTATATATAAAATGAAAAAGAAATTATTACTATTATTGGAGCATAATGAGTGCTTCTAGGGTTTATCCTAGGTACAAGAGTCATTGTCATATATGGAAGACCCTATGGGCACATTGTAAATTGTAAAAGAAAATTTATTTTTTTCTTGAAAATGTCAAAATACCTCCAAGATCAAGTTGGCCTACATGAAGAACCATGTCCACCCTTTAAGGAAGTCTATATATAAGAATAACTCGTCCTCCTTTTGGATCACTCACTCACTCATCTCTCATATGAAGAAGGAAGAAGAAAAAGGATGAAGAAGGAAGTGCAAAGAATAAGGACAAGAAAAGTCAAAGTTTTTTAGGTCTATCTACTTTATTGTGGGAATGTGACATTAAGGTTTCTGCATTAGGCAAGTCTAAGGTTCGATTTTGAAGAAAGAAGAGCAATAAGACAAGAAAAGGTCTCTTAGGGTTTCCTACTAGCACTAAGACTCAAATCAAGGCAAGTGAGGTCAAGGGAAGAGCAACAAGAGGAAGATTGAAGTATCCTAGAGAAGCAACAACAGTTACGGCAATTATTGGGGGAAGAATTTCAGACTTACTGGGGAGGTCGAAGATTTTATAGCAGGAGGCTGAGGAAAACTTGATCTTGGAGGGTATTTGTCTGAGTCTAGGTCCTAGTATTCGTTAGTTGAAAGATCTGAAAGATAAGAATATATTTTTCAGGTTTTCCCCTCAAGAGGAGGGGTTTTGGCCCTGCCTTGCAACCTCCATATTGTGTCATTGTTATTATTCTTTTGGTAGTTGTTTGATGTATTGCACATTGAAATAAGAAAGATCAAAGCTAATAAGTAAAAAGACTACACAGGTAGTTATTAAGTTAAGAGAATTAACATATACATTTTCATATTGAATTATCAACAATTTTCCCTCTTTCTCTTTATTTTTCACTCCCCTCTACCATTCCCCTTCCTCTATTTATCTATCCCTCCCTCAGTCCATGCTTCACAACAACCCCCCTCCATATGTCTCTTTCTCTCTCTCTTCCCTCCAGATATGTCTCTATCTCCCTCCCTTTATCCTTTCTTATCTCTGTCTCCCTCACTATCTCTTCCTCACTCCCTCCCTCTCTCTTAGACTCTCCCCCCACCTTACATCATCTCTCTATCTCTCACTCTTCCTCTCTCTTCACCCTCCACTCTATCCCCCTCTCTTTCTCTTCTCCCCCACTCTCTCTCTCTCTCTCTCTCTCTCTCTCTCTCTCTCGCTCTCTCTCAATGCCTCCTTCACAACAATCCTCCTCCAACTTTGTCTCTTTCTTCTTCACCATGTCAACAACAACTATCACCCTCCCCCACCCTTCACCACCCTCTTTCTTTATCCCTCTCACTTTTCAACTCTCATTCACTCTCTCCCCTCACTCATGAACCCATACTTCCCCACCCCCCCACTCTTTCTCTCTTTCTTTCTCTCTTTATCTCCCTTAGCCCCTCTATCCCTCCCTCTTGCGTCCTTCCTCTCCCCACCACCCCAACCCTAGCTCAACCATTTACCATGTGTTAAAGTCTCTAGTTGCAGGAAATCACACATTCTTAGTGCTAGAAATGTGTATAATTTTTTTTTTGTGGGAATGTTACATACATAATGACTTGGTTGCTTTCAGATATATGTCTGAGATCATGAAAATAGTGGTTTGGGCTACAAATACATTGAAAACATTAATTTTTAGAACACACACACACACAAGATATATATATATATATATATATATATATATATATATTATATATATATATATATATATATATATTATATATATATATATAAAACAAGATGTTATATTTCTATAAGCTAAACAAATCCGTTGTCCATGAAACTACATACACGCATAGAGTCCATTGAATATATTCTAAATATATAATATTATTATTATTTTTAGATCAATAGTGTTTACTATTTTTAATACAATTTTCTTTTAGCCATATATGGAAACCTTAAATAGATCCCTCATCTATGTCCACTATAACATTTTGGGGCCTTAACCATTTGAGACAAAAATTATATGGTGGACTAGAGGATATTATATCTACAATGTAAAAAAAATATATGGTTTGATAATGCTAAGACCATTTTAGGTTGCATTAACCAAAGACTGTAATTTCAAGAATATAATACTTTCATAATTTAAAAAAAACTATAAAATTAAAGTCATAAATAAAATTAAAAATTAAAAATTAAAAAATGGGCATAAGTACATTCTATTCTCTAAAACTCTACAAATTTATGTAGCAAGATTCCATCATTTAGGTACTAAAAGGTTTCACTTACTAAAGCATATTCATTATATTCTACATCAAAACCTACATAGGAAAACTCAAAATTTACATAACTAAGCACAATTCCTATACATAAAAATTATTTGTTTGGAAAGCTAATTCATTTGTCTACATTTCATTTTTTTACACCATTTTCAAATTGAATGTGTAAGTACCTCTAATCATTTCACAAATCGTTGTCTTTTCCAAGTTTGTATTGACATTAGCTAGTTATGAGAGCCCATCATCCTTCAGGTTAATAGATCCTTATTTTTTCCAGGTTTGCATTGCCATCATGGCGGATTCACTCAATGAACCTCTGACACAGCATGTGTGTTCAAGGCATACTAAACAATACCCTTAATTTGACTACATATTGGAAAATACTTTTAAAAATCACCCCTACCAATACGAGCCCAATACAACTTCCCAATTTAAAAAACACCTACTTTCACTAGATATTGTAGGTATCCATTTTTTCATTAACATTTTTTATACCCTTAATATTTTTTCATCAAATTTGAGATTTGAGCTCTATTTTTTTATACAAAACATATAAAAACCCTTTACCCCCTATTATTTGCTTAATATATTATGTCATTTTTTCCTCAATATATATCTCCCCCAATATGAACGCACTTGGTATAGTATTTCTCCCCAGTGAAGTCCACGTGATTGCCATTAACTAGTCATGAGAGATCATCATTAGCTTGCACCTAATCACTGTCATAGATCCATCTTAACTCTATTTTTTCCAAGTTTGCATTGCCCTTTACTCGTCATTGTCATTAGCTTGCACGTAGCTACCAACATAGATCCACCTACCAAAATAGATCCATCTTAACTCTGAACCTATTAAGTCTCTAGAAGGATTAAATATATCAAGATGCAAACCTTTACTCAAGTTTTAAATTTGAAAAAAAGATGCTCTCTTTATACTTATAAATCCATAATTAAGATAAATCTATGTTGACCTTTTTTTTTGTGTAAGCTTGGTAGATCCTTTTTCTATTAATATTTTCTGAACATAAGTATGTTTTTAACAAAATTTGCAGGTGGCCTCAACCTGCCTGTAGGAACCCAGGTCTATTGGCCACCTATCTGCATCAAATGCTGTCGAAAATTTAAATAAAGTTTTCATGACTATCCAGGCTACATTTGCAGTTTGTCTACTATAAACTCCAAATTAAAACAATAAAAGCTAACTAACATATAAATAAAATTTAGTTTGAAGACCTGTTTCACTCATCAGATGAGTCCACTGGGGTTGGGGCTTTCGCACTAGACCCCGGGACTTCGCTCCTCTTCATGTCATGTATGCTCTGCTCGATCCTGTTCACCATGAGATTGTTTCGGTACACTTGCATCTGGATTGCAACAATTTCTCTGTGTAGATCCTTCATGCCAGGATTCGTTGGTCTGGCCTCCTCTTGTTCCTCTCGCTTCTTATATAATGTCATTGCTCATGCCAAGATATTATTCATAACCCAGCATTGTTGAATTGTTTGCCAAAACAGCGTGTGACGACCTCTGGTGTTCCCCTGATATTTCACCATAGTCTCCCATTCTTTTGCCTCTATTTCCTGATTAGTTATACTATCGTTGAGCTCCCTCCCCCACTTTGAAATTTGAGCTTTCACCTCCGACGGAGTGCCAACCATGTATGTGCTTATTAGGGTCTACATGTTTTCTTTCCCAGTCTTCCTTCCTCTTTTATTTGGACCTCTGTTGGAGGTTGCTTCCAACCTCTTTGTCCTTTTTCCTACCTTACCTGTTCCTATAGTTCCTCTTTTACCCCCTTCTTTTCCCTTCTTTTCCATCCTGTCCTCTTTCCTGCTTAATATTTCTTTTCCTGGGCAACTCACCAATTCTAGGCTGCTTGCCTATTCCTGGGCTGGAGCACTATATGGGTTCTAAAACACCGGTCGTCGCTGCACACTGGTATTTATATTACCTAGAACATAAACCAATGAAAATTCTTTATAAGTCAGAATTATTTTAAACATAGTGAACTTGAGCTTCTCCAGCCCGAGCTTATCCACTTGCTCCTGGCTTGGAGAATTGTGGTTTCCCTCTTTATCCCCCGAATTCCCCCCTTCCTTCTCAGAGACAAACAGGCTTCTGCCCTTCACTTTGGGCCAATGATTCTTTGTATTTTGTATATCCCAGTTTCCCAATTCCCACGAGGTCTTTCTGTTTCCCCTTCCTACTTCAGTTTCCTCCCCTCCCTACTTATCCCCACCCTAGCATATGGGATAATGTGTTGTAGAATTAGCAGTTTTGCATGTGTCCGGATTCTGAGTCTTGTTATAGGTATTCTAAGTCGCGTTGGGGGGGTTGGACCAGGATTTTCTCCTCTTTGTTTCCCAATCCCAGTTTCTACCCTTGATTTTTTCTTGTGACCCATGACCTTTAGCCAGATTTGGGCTCGGCTCGAGCCAGACAAACCACAACCTTGCCGCATGGTCCATGACGGTTACAAGCTCCCCTCCCATGACAATAACCTCTTCCCTCGCATGCCACAGACTCCACCTTACCGGAGCAATAGGTTTCATACTCTCGCCATTGTAGAAGCCCCATTGGGCATCCTAACGGGCCACATTCCCTCAGTCCCTATCTACCCAGAGATGCATTTCAGTTTTCCCGAGCCCCCTCACCCCAACGACATTCCAGGTGATTGGGCTAGTTTCCCTGGCAAAACAGGTCTCGACTCATTCTGAGTCTTGAATTCCCTCATCCATTAACCCATATTGCTTTGCAAAACTCATTTTTACTATGCAATCGAGAATGGGGACCGAGGTAACATGCCAATTCTTGCCAATGAAACCCGGTTTCATCTCGATGTCCTCTAGCCCACTTCCAACACCTTCCGTAGCACGTTCTTCCTCCTTCTTCTTCTACATGCAATTGCCTTCTCTCCTGGATGCCTTACCTTCTTGTTTCTCTGTCCAGCTACCCTGCCTAATGTCTAAATGGTCCTCCACGTGCCCTCGTCCTCTTTCCACTGCCCGTTCCCTCATTCGGTTTACTCGGGATGAGGTTTCCCTGACCTTGCCATTATTGCCTTCCATCACTCCACTTGTGTCGTTGGTTGCTCCTGCCGTGGATTTCCTTCTTCTGCCTTGCCACTTTCCATCTCTTATCTTCCCGCTCTTGCGCTTAACACCAGAGCTTTGTCTCTCTCCTCCACTCTCGGCCACAGCTACATTAACCCTGTATTATCCACTGCCCTGTCCTGTCCTCCATGCTGCCCTACCTTCATTCGTGTCCTCACGCCTTCCAATACCCCCTCTATCCTTTGGGCCAGCTAGGTGGCTTCTATCACCTCGGCCCTCCATACCCTCTGGCCCACCTCGGCTTCCATCACCACTTCGCACCTACCACACCTCGATAATGAGTTTTCTCCCTTCTCCTTGTCGTTTTCTAGGATCTCCTATAGACTTCTCATCTCTTCCATTTGGCTTAACTCCTCTCCCCTTATATCCAGGTTTCTGCCTGCTTGCCCGCACCCGTAGTTGGCAAGGTTGTCTGCTGCCACATTACCCGATCTGCGGAAATGCATCGGGACAATGTAGTATATCCTTCGAATTAGATTTCCAACTTCTTGGATGAGCTGTACTATCCTCTAACTTTGGCTAATCTTCTCCCATGAGGTTCCTTGCTAAAGTTTTTTCACCATTTCTATTACCAGTTTCGAGTCTCCCTCCACCTCAAGTCTTTGGAAACTTTCCCTTTCTGTGATTTCCAACCCCTGCTTCAATGCATGGAGCTCTGCTTCGTTGTTGCTCGCAGTGCCACAATCCATGGAAAACAAATGGATATTATTACCTTTGTCATCTCTAAACACACCTACAAACCTCGTTTCCCATGGATTCCCTTTTGCAGCTCCATCGAAGTTGAGTTTAATGAAATCTTTCTGAGGCCGCATGAAAATGATCGCAAACTCACAGTAAGGGGGATGTTGTTTCCACGAGTTAGGGCTCAACATGCTTGGCTTTAAGCTTAGTCTTTCCATTATTCGTTCTTCCTGGGGATTTGTTTCCCAATCCTCTATATACTAGTTCTCGGCTAGGATCGTTTCTCTTATGTCCTGGACTATCACTTTCCATCGTTCTACTTCTGTTCTCTTTTCCCCTTTGAATATTATTTTGTTTCTTTCCTTCCAGACTGCCCATAGTAAGAATCCTAATGATATCCTCCAAGCACGATTCAGGATGGGGTTCTGGTATGGCTTTCTTCTCCAATTTTCCATTGTTTCTTTCATGCTTATTTGATTCATGTCATTAACTCCAAATAGTTGTTCATGGTTTTGCCAGAGGTTTTCGTTGTACCTACAAGTGTTGGTCAGATGTTCCATTTTTTCTGCGTGTTCTGCATAGGTACTACAGATCGATGGTCCCTATAGACCTTTTATCTGAAGCTGGTCCCAAGTAAGTTATCTCCCATGTCAGATTATCCACATGAAGAAAGTGATTTTTGGCCATGATTTTTCTTGCCAGATTATGTCCCATATCTATGGCCTTGTTGCAGGTGGTGCACTGCTTACAAATGATATCCCTCTTTAATAGTAAACATCCAATTGATTTTATACCCCCACCTTATTATATTCGGCCCTTCCACTATTGCAATTTTCCGGGTTTCCATATCTTTCTCGTAAACATCCCATTGGGTGGATTCGGGAGCACCCAGCCAATCTTGTTTCTGTTTCCATTTTCTCCAGTGTTCTCCTGGGTTTGGGCTCCAAAAATTTTTCACTGTCTGATTTGTAGGGTTATTGGTGAATTGACATACTACTCCTATATCAGGTCTGTTGTGAATTTTTCCTCTCTGCTGCCACGCCTCATTCCAGAATTTTGTTTCCTCCCCTTATTTTCCAGAAGCTATGAGTTCTTATGAGTTCTCTATTTTTTAATGCTAAGTTCCATATGGTCGATCCCTTGATGTTTTCCTAGACTCTTAGCCTTCCTTCAATCGAACTTGGCATTCCATATTTCCTCCCCCATATTTCCTTCCATAGATTTACTCCTCCCTGAATCCATCTCCACCGAAGCTTTGCCCCCATGACCTAATTGAGAATGTACGGATCTCTAAGACCTAACCCACCTTCTTTTAAAGGTTTGCTGAGCCAATTCCATGATAGCAGGGCCCATTTTTTTTGTTTTTTGGGCACCACAAAAACTTTTTAAAAATGTCAATCATCCCTTGGCATACTGTTTTGGGTGTCGCTTGACTAGATAATTGGTACATCGGAATCGAATGGAGCACTGCTCTCAGCAATATAACATAACTTGGCATATTCAATGATCTGAATGTCCAATTCTGCATTCTCCCTTGGATTTTTGCCAACAAAGTCTTACAGTTTGCCACTCTAGTTTGTTGGTCACTTAGCTGTATTCCTAAATATTTCGAAGAGAGATTACCAATGCGAAATCCGATTATTCTTTCTAGGAAGGATTGCGATGGGATTTTCGTATTTAATGCAAATATATCTGACGTTTCCTTATTTATCTTCGTCCCAGAAGTGCTCACGAAGTCATTCAGGATCTCCATCATACCTCTGGCTTCCTTGAGGGTTGCTTGCCCGAACATCATTATGTCATCGACGAGCTATTGAAGAGTTAACAGTAAATCATTACGCCACATTCTGAGACCTGTATATTGATCCCTTTGCACTTTCTCTTTTACATACCTTCCTAGTCCTTTCGCAGCTAGTACAAACAGAAATGGGGACATCGGGTCACCTTTCCTAAGCCCTCGGGTTGCATTGAACGCCTCTGTGGGCGTCCCATTGAGGAGGATTGAAAATACCAGGGTCGATATCATCGACATTATCCATCTTATCCATCTTGAATCAAAGCCAAACACCTTCAGTATGCCCTGTAGGTACTTCCAGCTCAGGCGGTCATAGGCTTTCGATAAGTCTAATTTTACCAGCATCCCTTTGGTTTTTTTGGTCTTCAGTGAGTGTATTGCCTCTTGAGCCGTCACAATTCCATCTACTATTTGTCTCCCTTTGACAAAACCTGTCTATTCTTGAGAGATTAAGCCAGGTAAGATAGGTTTGAGGCGATTCACCATGATTGTGGCCATGATTTTGTAAATTACTTTGCAAAGCGTTATTGGTCTGAAACCTTGCAGTTCTTCCGATTGGTCAGTTTTGGGAATGAGGGCAAGAAAGGTGGAATTTAGGGCCGGATACATTCTTTTATTGTGTCAGGATTCCTCCATGAGTTCCACAATATCATCTCCCATGAGCGACCGCATAGCTTGAAAGAATTCGGTTGTAAACCCATCTGGGCCTGGTGCTTTGTTTTTCGCAAGGCCTTTGATGACTTCTTCTACCTCAGACTTGGATATTTCCCTTAGAAGGGTCAGGTTCTGGTCCCTACTCACTAACTGGGGGATATGCCGAGTTAGTCTATTTATATTCTCCACCCTGCCTAGATTGGGTTCCATCAGTAATCTTTGAAAATGTTGAATTAGCAGGTTCTCCATATCTTCCTTTTGAGTGAGGTGATTTCCTTGCTAGTCGACTAAGGAGAAGATCCTATTTTATAGCCTATTTTGAATCATGGCTTTGGGAAAAAACCTAGAATTCCTTTCCCCTTCCTTTAACAATTGGATTCTTGATTTCTACTTCCATAAGATCTCTTCTTGTTGCCTCCTTTCCTCTAATTTATTTATCAGTTGCCTTTCTTCCTCTACTAGAGAATCAGATCTACCCTCATTTATTATCTATTGTTGCACTTTCCTCATCTTAGCTTGAATCAATTCCTGCTCCTGCTGTATGTTACCAAACTCTTCCCTGTTCCATTTTTTATTTTACCTTTAAGATCTTTGAGTCGAAGTTGGAAGGTATGCATTAGATTTATGTCTTCTTTCTTGCTCTCTTTCCACCATTCCTTCATTTTCCCAGTGAAAGTCGATTCTCTTAACCAAAAGGCTTCAAACCTAAAGGATCTCTTTGTTTGCCCTTGTTTCATGTCCACTTCTAGTCTAATCGACCAATAATCTGAGCCCAAGCAAGGTAGGATGGGTGCCTCATAGTAGACATCTTTGCTTATGAGATTTTTTGTTGCCAAAAATATGTCTAGGCGAGATGCTATTTTCCTGTTTCCTCCCTATCTATTGTTCCATGTATATTTACCATTAATTGTTGGGATATCCACCAGGTGAAGCTCTTCTTGGATATCCCTGAATTTCTCCATTTCTGGATCCTCCCTTCGCATTCCTCCTTTTTCTCGTCTAACAATGTTATCAGGTTGAAGTCACCTCCTATCAGCCATAGCTTTTCCTCATGCATTTGGTTTAGAGTCTTTATACTTTGGATGGAGTTTTCTTTAGTTCCTATGAGGCGGAACCACCCTATGAGGATGCGTTGCATGCCTATCCAATAGTCTACAATTACCTCTGTTGGATTCCACAAAATTGCTATCCCTCCTGACTTCCTCTTGCATTTATTACCATACCCTCATACCTCGGTTTCATCTTACTCAGGATTTCTTCTAGTTTCCCTCCTGTGATCTTAGTTTCTAGGAGAAGCATGAATTGTGGTTTTTCTTTTCTCAATCACTCTACTAAGTATCTTTGTTTTCCTCGGTTGTTTAGGCCTCTTATGTTCCAAGGTATTACTATCATTGGGAAACTTTATTTAGTTGTTGGTATACCACTGACAACAGTACCACCCTACTTGTGTTTACCAAAATTTCTCCCATTATCTGTATTGATTCCTGTAGGTTTCTCCTACCTGTTTTCTTTCCCCCTTTTACTTTGTTTTGATACTCATGGGGGTTTTCTCGATGCATGCCCAGTTGTTCTGTGATATCAACCTGTCCCTGTCCTTGCTTGGCTTGATATTGTCGAAAAGTCTCTTTGTACAATCTCTTTTGGTCTTCCAGGATGAATCTTTCATCTAAGTGTCTCCATTCATTCAACAATTTCTTCAGGACTTCTTCTTCCATACTAAGCTCCTCCCCCTTGCTTGGGTCGGTTTCCATTGTAGTGGTTTCCATCCCTACCTATTATTCTTTGTCTACAAGTTCTCTTTGGGCTTTCCGCTTGGGTGTTGGTTTTGCTTGACTAGAGCTACTCTCTTTTCCTTTTTCCTGATAATCCATGGGTTGGGTTTCGTTTTCCGCTTCTTCTTCCACATGTAGTACTTCAAATATGTTTTTACTACTCGACTGGGCTTAGTGTTCTTGTTCTGGATTATGGGGTTCCTTCGGTTGCCTCCTCTTGGTTTTAACTTCTTGGAACCCTTCATTGCCGTCAGATGGGGTCTTTTGTTGATTGTCCTTTTTCTCCATCTCCTCCATGTTCAGTGGGCATTCCTTGAATAAATGGCCATATCCATGGCACCTTCGACCTCTGAACCGGATATTTTCATAGTCTAGGGTCTGTTGCCAAACATCCTCATGGTATTCTAACTCCACAGATTCGTTATGGGTTCTGCTATGTTCATATATACACAAATTCTCGCATAGGATGCATATTGGCATCTTTTTTGTCGTTTATGCTATTTTGACAAATTTTTATTCCCAATGCCCTCTAATATTTTTGGGTCCCAAAAGGCCATTAGGAGGCCAAACAATCTTACCCATACCAGGGCTGCCAGGAATTTCTCCTTGTCGGGGTCATAGCATTCCTCCCAATATCGCATGAACAGACCAACATTATAATGGAAATAGGGGCCATTTTCAAATACCCTTTCTTTATCTTGCAGGTTTGAGAAGATTACCGTAAAGAAGCCTCTGGCTCCCAGCTTGAGTTCGATATGGCCCTTGGGTTTCCATTTCTGTTATATCCACTTGATGAGGTCTTTCTCCGTCGACCACACTCCTATGAACTTGTAGATCATCGCGTGGTCCTTCATGAAGCTTCTGTATCTTTCCAATTTGTTCATCGGGATGACGAATCTC
>APFE030904167.1:2998-34439 GCA_000404065.3 Pinus taeda | reverse complement strand
TAATTTTAACATGTTTATAATAAGAATTAGATTTTTTTCCTTCGTTTTTATTCCAAACTAGATTGTGTTTGATCAACTAGATTGTCTTTAAATTTATAAACTTTAAAATTTCCTTAAAACAATGTAATTTTATAATTAGTTTACACTTTCAACCTCTAGTCGCGCTTGCTTTATAGGATATGTGATAATATAACCTAAAATAAAATGTATATATGAGATATAGATATCTATTATTAACCATAAAGATCTATATCATATCTAGAAATCACACGTATTTCTTATTTTTCTCAAAATTATATGTAGGGAAGATGTTTCAATGAACCTGGTCTCAAAGTTACATCTGACAGCGGTGATTCAATGAACTTCCACGTATTTCTGTTTTAATTTTTAATTTTTTAAATTACAGCGATGATTCAATGAACTTGTACGTATTTTTGTTTTTTCAAAATTACTTCTTACGGCCATGTTTCAATGAATTTGCATTCGAGAGTTTTTATGGGCAGTTAATGTTAATTTATAATAGATATTTATTTCGCTTATATTTATAAACTAATAATGTTGTTATTGGTAGATTTCAGGAATATTTTGAATAAACAGTATTAATGTATTTTATAATAAAATAATTAATTTTATTGTTTTTGAAGTGGTTTATGGACACTAAGTGACAGCTACATCTACAGGAAAATTTAGGTAGATCAAGATTATTTATTTCACTTATATTTATAAACAATTAATATAATAGTTTGCATAATTTTGCTCAACTTATGTTGAATTTAACTAAATTGTAATGTTTAGAAATATTTGGAAATAAAGTAGATAAAAGTGAGATAAAAAAATAAAGAAGGATGAATAAAATAAAAGTGAAAAAGTCTCATTAAAAAACAACTTCATAAAAAATAATTTTCTTCTTATATGTCAAATTCCAAAATATTCTCGAACTCTAAGATGAAAATATTAATGACTCTCTATCTATTTTTTAATAAAACCAAATAAATAATAAATAACTGAATTGAAATGAGTAGGAATTCCCAATTTTTACCTTACATATATATTATGTTAACATAATAATGTCTATATATGGTCTCAGATAATAGAGTGGTTAATGACTAAGTTGTGATTGATTCTGTTGTATGAATGCTAGGATTTATAGGAATCCCTATTGAGAAGTCTAACATATGTATTTTGAAAGATTGTTACATACTTTGTAGATCTATATTTGTGTGAATCGTTTCTAGGGTTTGCTATATGTTGTAGTAAGGCATGTCATACCTTTGGAAGACACATTGAAACCCTAGATGGAATGAGAAAGTGTTTTGAAGTAGTCTAGGGTGTGTAACAAAAGTCCCTTGCAAGATGTTGAAGAGTATGTCTCTTATTCAAAAGTTTGGGTATTTGATTTGTATAAAGTTGAAATGCTTCTGTGATTCTGATATGGCCTACATCATGCTTCGATATATTTGGTTGTACTTGCTATCTAATCTATGCAGGTACACAACCTTCAACTTGGTAAAGATGCTCGATGTAACAAGAATGATGAGGTTTATGGTAACTTCAATAAAATTATTTGAATCCACAAAAATATTCTCCTATGTCGAAAAGGAAGAAGTTGATCTCTCAGAGCAAGCATGAATAGAAGAGATCTCCCTAAGAGTAAGAGGGAGCCCAGATAAAGAGGTGCTTCCTAGTTGAGAGGGAGTGACATTTATGGTTCTTTGCATCATGTGTCATGCGTTAGACCAAGACTAGCAACCATAAGTATGAGTGAAGGCCATGAGCAGGAAAAAGAAACTGGAGAATGCATTTTGTAGTGTTGTTGAAAGAAGGAAAGCGAGACCCGATTGCAGAATATGTTGCAACATGTGAATTTAGCTGGGAAGCAGTTTGGTTAAGGAAGTTGTTGTCTGACTTATTTGAAGGACCAATGAACCCTACAATGATACTTTGTGATAATACAATTTGTATTCATTTGTTTGAGGAACCAATGTTTCATGGGAAGACAAAGCATACGAACAAGGAGTATCACTATATTTGAGACCTAGTACAAAATGGCATGGTGAAACTATAGTATATCTCCATTGGTGAGCAGGTAATTGACATATTGATAAAATCATTTCCAAACAAGAAACTTGTATACTTAAGGGGAAATCTTGGTTTGGTGGATTTATCCTCTCGGATTGAGAATGAGGGATAGACACAACATTCTTATCTTCATCTAGGAAGAAAGAATGGAGGATTGGGTAACCATATGGAATTCGATACTCTTTGAGAATGTGGTAGGGCATTCAAGACAAGAGTAGTCGTGGAATGACATTCTTTGAAGATTAGCTACCCAAGATAAGAATAGTCCAATGAGAGGTCATACTCTGGGAACACCTAGGTGGGGTATGTAACTTAGAGAGACAATGATGATGGTGTCTACACATCATTGGTCTCGCCAACATTGTGCTCTGATCTTGTGGAGAGATAGAGTTGTTAATCAAGGCCTTGCTATATGAAAATGTTGGTTATTGTGATGTTAGACAAATGGGTTACCAATCCGACTCTTATTATGTGATCTCTTCATATTGAGAATGACCATGTACCTCATATGAATACCTCCCTAGTTAAGAGGGAGTGTGGAAAAATGTGTAACTAGGTTTGATCTTCATTAGTATGAAATGTATTCTTGTATATATAAAATGAAAATGAAATTATTACTATTATTGGAGCATGGGTTTCATGCTCAAGTTTTTTTTATTTTATAGGTCAAGCACCCATTGAGTGCTTTTAGGATTTATCCTAGGCATAAGAGCCATTGTCATATATGGAAGACCCTATGGGCACATTGTAAATTGTAAAAGAAAATTTATTTTGTCTTGAAATTTTCAAAATACCTCCAAGATAAAGTCGGCCTACACAAGCTGTCAAGTCGGCCTACATGAAGAGCCATGTCCACCCTTGAAGGAAGCCTATAAGAAGAACTCGTCCTCCATTTGGATAACTCACTCACTCATCTCTCATATGAATAAGGAAGAAGAAAAAGGATGAAGAAGGAAGTGCAAAGAATAAGGACAAGAAAAGTTGAAGTGCTTTGGGTCTCTCTACTTTCTTATGGGAACGCGAAGTTAAGGTTTCTGCATTGGACAAGTCTAAGGTTCGATTTTAAAGCAAGAAGAGTAATCAGACAAGCAAAGGTCTCTTAGGGTTTCCTACTAGCCCTAAGACTCAAATCAAGGCAAGTGAGGTCAAGGAAGAGCAACAAGAGGAAGATCAAAGTCTCCTAGAGAAGCAGTTGCAGCAGTTGTTGGGGGCAGAATTTCAGGTTTACTGGGGAGGTCGAAGATATTGCAATAGGAGGCCAAGGAAAACTTGATCTTGGAGGGTATTTGTCTGAGTCTGGGTCATGGAATTCGTCAGTTGAAAGATCTAAAAAATAAGAAGAGATTTTTCAGGTTTTCCCCTCTAGAGGAGGGGTTTTGGCCCTGCCTTGTAACTTACATAATGTGTCATTGTTATTATTGTTTTGGTAGTTGTTTGATGTATTGCACATTGAAGTAAGAAAGATCAAAGCTAATAAGTAAAAAGACTACACAATCAATTATCACATTAAGAGAATTAACATATACATTTCCCTATTGAATTATCAACAATTTTCCCTCTTTCTCTTTCTTGTTCATTCCCCTCTACCCTTCACCTTCCTCTATTTCTCTATCGCTCCCTCCCTCCCTCAGTCCATGCTTCACAACAACCCCCCTCCATCTGTCTCTTTCTCTCTCTTGCCTCCAGTTATGTCTCTGTCTCCCTCCCTTTATCCTTTCTTATCTCTCCCTCCCTCACTCTCTCTTTCTTACTCCCTCCCTCTCTCTGAGACTCTCCCCCAACCTTACATCATATATCTATCTCTCACTCTTCCTCTCTCTTCCCCTTCCACTTTATCCCCCTCTCTTTCTCTTCTCCCCCACTCTCTCTCTCTCTTAATGCCTCATTCACAATAATCCCCCTCCAACTTTGTCTCTTTATTCTTCACCATGTCAACAACAACTATCTCCCTCCCTCTCCCTTCCCCACACTCTTTCTTTATCTCTCCCACTTTTTGACTCTCGCTCACTCTCTCCCCTCACTCAAGAACTCATTCTTCCCCAACCCCCCCACTCTTTTTCTCTTTATCTTCCTTCGCCCCTCTATCCCTCCCTCTCTTGTCCTTCCTCTCCGCACCATCCCCACCCTAGTTCAACCATTTACCATGTGTTAAAGTCTCTAGTCGTAGGAAATCACACACATTCTTAGCACTAGAAACGTGTATAATTTTTATTTTTTTTGTGGGAATGTTACATACATAATGACTTGGTTGCTTTAGATATATGTTTGAGATCATGAAACTAGTGGTTTGGGCTACAAATACATGAAAACATCATTTTTTGAGAACACACCATATATATATAAACAAGATTATATATATAGAGAGAGAGATAAACAAGATGTTATTTTTCTATAAACTAGACATGTCTGTTGTCCATGAAACTACATACACGCATATAATCTATTAAATTTATTCTAATATATAATATTATTATTATTTTTAAATCAATAGTGTTTTTTTTAATGCAATTTTTTTTAGCCATATATGGAAATCTTAAACACATCCTTTTTTATTCACAACTAAATTGTGTTTGACCAATTAAATTTGGTCTTTAAATTTATAAACTTTAAAATTTAATTTTATAATTAGTTTACACTCTCAACCTCTAGTCAGGCTTGCTTTATAGGATATGTGATATTATAACATAAAATAAAATCTCTATATGAGGTATAGATATCTATTATTAACCATAAAGATCTATATCATATCTAGAAAGCACACGTATTTTTGCATTTCTCAAATTACATCTCACAGCTGTGATTCAATGAATTTGTACGTATTTTTGTTTTTAATTTTAATTTTTTTAAATTACAGCGATGATTCAATGAACTTGTACGTATTTTTGTTTTTTCAAAATTACTTCTTACGGCCATGTTTCTGGAATGCAAATTCCAGAGTTTTACTCGCAGTTAATGCAAATTTATAATAGGTTTTTATTTCACTTATATTTATAATAGGTGTTTATTTCACTTATATTTGTATTTTTTTTTCAGGTTTTTTTTAATGGTAGTTTACGGATATTGGTAGATCAATTCTAAGGGATCTACTTGTAACCCAAACAAACAGAGCCTAATCCCAAATGCGTCTAGAAAATTTGACTCAATAATCCTCTAACTGGCTAAATATTTAGCAAAAATGTAATAATTTATATTATGTTTGTATTGAATTTAATTAAATTATAGATTTCAACAATATTTTGATATACCATCAACTAATATAAATTTATAATAAGATTATTTATTTCACTTATATTTATAAACAAATAATATAATAGTTTATATGATTTTGCTTAGATTATATTGAATTTAACTAAATTGTAATGTTTAGGATAAAATAGATAAAGTGAAATGAAAAAATGAATAAAATAAAAGTGAAAAAATCACTCCAAGACAATTCCATAAAAAATCAGTTTTTTTATATCAAATTCCAAAATCTTCTAGAATGAAAACATTAATAACTCTTTATTTATTTTTCAGTAAAAACAAATAAATAATAAATAACTAAATTGAAATGAGTAAGAATTTCCAATTTTTACAATTACATATATGTTAACCTAATAATGTTAATATATTGTCTCAGATAAAAGATGAGTTTCATATCTTTATGCCCACAAATTCTATATATATTAGGTTAACATATATTGTCTCGATGTGCACACAAATTCTGTGGGTACTTGCACAGGAAATGCTCTCATTCCTGTACGATGACTGTTGACACTGAAGGTATCTGGTTCATCTTTATGGCTCTATTCCCTTACAAGTTGACTGATGTGTTGAAGTATATACACTGTGTGTATATTCACAGGTTTCCATCTTGGGTTGTATACACTGTGTTTATATTCACTAAGTTTCACTGTGTAGATAGGCTTATATAAGTTATATACACATTGTGAATACATTCAGAGGACCCCATCTTGTTTTTGCATGTTGGGTTATTGGATTTCAGTCTGTTAAGCTGTCAGATCTACATTCAATTTATGCAATTTGAATTATATGATTTATCTGGATTGGATAAGATATGTTCGCATTTTGTATATAAGTTTAGATTGAGTATAGTTTGTTTTTGTTGAATTTATATTAATTGCAGATTTTGGAAATATTCTGGAATTTAATAGTTAAGAGGTCAAACAATTGGTCTCTTTTCTCATCAGCAAATTTCAAAATATTCTTGAAATCTACCATCAATTATTTCATAACCATATTCTTTAATCTAATCAATTTATATACACTCTGTTTTGCTCTCACAGGAACTCCTCCTTTTGCTTTTGAATGGTAGGGACTTTGCTCTGAGTCTGTATAGTCTGAGTGGGGCATCAATCCTGAATCTGTTTAGTGTTGATTGAAGCTGAGAAACATGACAAAAGGAAAGGGATGGGAGGTCTACAGACAGCATTTTCTACCAGAGGAGTCCTTCAGGAACTGGGAAAGTTATTCCAATGCTATGTGGGATGTTGGGAGTAGATTCCGGGACAGGCTGTTTACCAGATCTACGATTGAGGTGGAAAGCACCGAGGTTCGAGCTCGAAGTGAACATGAAATGAAGAAGACTCTAAATTGGTGGGATTTAATTTGGTTCGGAATTGGTTCTGTTATTGGTGCTGGGATTTTTGTCCTCACAGGCTTGGAAGCCAAAGAAAAATCCGGGCCTGCAATTCTATTGTCATATGTCATTTCAGGAATCTCTGTTCTGCTTTGTGTGTTTAATTACACTGAATTTGCTGTGGAATTCCCAATAGCAGGTAAGAAGCTTTTCGATTCTTTTGTGATTCATGCAGTCAAATTATTTTGACACTATGTCATAGGTCCCCCAGGAAGGTAAAGAATCATGCAATTATTTTTCCCACAAACATAGGTCCCCCACGAAGGTGAAGAATCATGCAATTATTTTTCCCTGCAATAGGTATAAATTGGTGCATCTAATTGGCTAGTTAGTACAAAATTAAAAAAAAATGTCAATAATATGATTGAAAATAATTAGCCTGTTAATGGACCATAAATGCATGAGCAGACTGGTTATCCCATCCCGGACATATATAGCTCTTCATATTTATGGTTTATGGACAGTTTGGTTATTTGTTTCCCAATAACAGTGGCCATAGATAATATTTGCCCAAACCAGTCTGGTGTCCATTGCTTCAGATCTCTCTTTTGTCCTTTTTATTTCATGTAACTTTATATATATATATTAACTGAATCGCAGTAATATTTATTTATTATAAACATTTGAATTGTATCCATTAAAATGACTTATTATATTATTGGTCAAAAATTTCATTATTATAAAAAAAAAATCATAGTTTAATTATTTACTTATTTTCTTTTTTTCATCTAGTTTATTTTCTTTTTTCATTTAATTTAAAGATAATATATGTATTCCATTAGGCATTTAACTATTTTCAAAGTGCAACTACATGGATGTCTTCTCAACTGTTTCTTGGAATTTTAATTAAGAATTGATATATCTATATAGCATTGATTTTAAGCGAATCTAATTAATATGGTATTTAATAAATTCCTTAAAACATTCATCTCAAATAATTTTTAACATAATTGATATAGTTATGGATGTTAAACTTGTTGAATATATAGTTGTGGAGAATTTACTACAATTAAAAAGAAAAAAGAAAAAAATCATTTATTTTCAATTTCAATCATGTTCCCTATCTTCTATTTTCATTTATCTTACAAAATTATAGATATAATGCATCTATAATATATCTTTCAGCTCCACATTTGGGTTTTTTAAAAACTGAATATTTTAGTTATATAAAAAAATTATATAATTTGTGTAATATGTTTATTATTTTAATTAATTTTATTAATTTTAAGAAAAACACTTCATAATTTTTACAAATAAGTATATTAAATGGAGAAAAATGATAAATAAAAATAACTGAAACTATAAAGTATTCAATATGTTTATTTAGGGTTAAAACCAATATTATTTAAACATTTATAAAAATTCCAAATACCATTTAAAAAAACATTATAATATTTAGTTTTACTGAAAATATTTTATTAATCATTTATTTCTGCTAATTAAAATCCCATGATACACTGAATTTTATCAATTTAAAAGAGGAATATATTTGAAATTGAACCCCAATTGAAAAACATTCACCACAGCACATGTAACAGGATTAAACTCAAGTCATACTCAAAATTTATAACTTCGTGAATATATGTGTGAAAGTATTCCAATTGTACATAGGATGGGATGACATAATGCAACCATATGATGTAGGTTGGTTTCCTGGCATTTTTAAGAAAGGTACATTATTTTTTGTACTCTGCCATCTGTGCAATCCTCACTAGTGTATTTGAAGAGTCAGCTGTCAGCTGTCATGTTTTTCATATATGATCCCTCAACTGTTTACTGAGGTTGATTGTTGTGCAGGTGGGTCATTTGCTTATCTGAGAGTGGAATTGGGAGACTTTGTGGCATTCGTAGCTGCAGGCAACACCCTATTTGAAGGTACCATTGGTGGAGCAGCAGTTGCAAGGTCATGGACAGCCTACTTCGCCACACTCTGCAATCAAAAATCCAATGCTTTTCGTATTCATACAAACTTATCTGAAGATTACAGTGAACTGGACCCCATAGCAGTTGCTGTCCTCATCATAACAGGCCTTATAGTCATAAAGAGCACAAAAGTTACAGCCAAAATAAATTCCATAGCCTCTGTATTTCATGTTGCCATCCTTGTGTTCATCATCATTGCGGGGCTAACGCAGGCAGATGCATCAAACTACTCAGACTTCATGCCTTACGGGGTGAGGGGTATTTTCACATCAGCTGCGACTATCTATTTTGCATACCTTGGCTTTGATACAGTTGCAACATTGGCAGAAGAGACTAAAAATCCTAAAAGGGACATTCCTATTGGACTTATTGGATCCATGTTGATCATCATAGCGATCTACTGTTTCATGGCTCTCACATTATGCCTCATGCAATACTACAAAGCCATTGATCCTGATGCTGCATTCAGTTCTGTATTCACATCAGTGGGAATGAATTGGGCTAAATACATAGTAGCCTTAGGAGCCCTTGAGGGCATGACCACTGTCCTAATGGTGGGTGTTATAGGCTCAGCCAGGTACCTGACCCACATTGCAAGGACACACATGTTCCCACCCTGGTTTGCATTGGTGAATGAAAAAACAGGAACTCCAATCAATGCAACCGTCATAATGATCAGTGCCAACTCAGTTGTAGCATTTTTCACAGACCTACATGTCCTCTCCAATCTGCTATCCATCAGCACCTTGTTCATATTCTGCCTAGTAGCCACAGCACTACTTGTGAGGAGATACTACGTTTCTGGGGAAACAAGCGTTGAAAATCAGAGAAAACTGATCTTATTTCTGGTTATAATCCTTGGATCCTCCGCTGCCACTTCTGTATACTGGGCTACCAGTGATGGGTGGATTGGTTATGTAATAACAGTGCCTATACTGTTTCTAGGTACATTAGGATTAAAGCTGTTTGTTCCAATGGCTAGAACGCCAAAGCTGTGGGGGGTGCCATATGTGCCTTGGCTACCATCTCTATCCATTGGTGTAAACGTTTTTCTTTTGGGTTCCATAGACAAGGACTCCTTCATCAGGTTTGCTGTTTGGACTGCCATAATTGTAGTTTATTACATCTTTATTGGGCTCCATGCAACATATGACACTGCCAAAGCTGCTGACACACAGAGAATGGCGAAGCATGATAATTTGGAGCCGCAACTCTCTATAGTGGAGGGAGGAAATGAAGCTCCGAAATAATTGCAATGGCCTCATTATAGCTTGTAAATAGAGGGTTTGGAGTTATGTCTCAGATTTTATTTATATTATTAGAAATTAATGAAGGTTTGACATCGAACATGGTTCACTAAAGTTTACATGTAATGACCACTTGAGGCAGAGGCCGGAAGCAGATGTCTGGAAGTTTCAGAGAAACGCAGTAGTGTACAGCAATGTTTATGCAGGCAACTTTGAGATTGAGAAATATGCAAATGTTTCAAGTATTTGAAGGTGTGTTTAAGTACAGTAGTGCACAACAATGTCGTGTGAATATCTGCAAGGGTTGGAAGCATCTGAAGAAGTGTATGAATTGAGAAATATGCCAGGGTTGTAAGTATATGAAGTAACTGTTTTGTATTTGAAGATGGTATGTTTTTATTTATTTCATTTGTAAATGTTATTATTATTATATTTTTAATATAATATTGTTTTTTTTAATAAATTTGAAGTGGTTGTATAAATTAGTATAGATATTTTTTAAAATTAAAATTATGTTTTTTTAAACTATTATTTTGATTTGGGGATATTCTTAATTTTATTATTTTCCAGGGGAGTTTGTCAGTGGTATTTTACTTTAGTTATATTATAATATTATTGTAATTTTTAAGTTCGTGAAAAAATGATAATTTTGGGAACATTATCTTTGAGTTTTATGGTGGATTTTAAAGTTTTTGATGTAACATTTTTTGACAATAATAAGAATATTTGTATTAATTGCAAAATCTATGTTGAGTTATATTATAAATTTCTTTCATTTTCATTTTTATCTACAAATTTTTGAACCAAAATTATTTACCAAAGAGGAACACAATTGATAATACCTATATATGAGTATTTAGAGGTGAATACCTTCTAACAGAGTCCAAAAATTACACAAAAGTTGCAGCACATATAGCCTATTTCAAAATATAATCCTTCATTACAAAATATTTCCCTAAATCCATGTTGACTAGCAACCCCCTTATTTTTTTTTTTATATTTGAAGATGAGATTCATGCTCAATCCACTAGGGAATGGAGGATAGTCTTAATTGATCATTAACGGTCAACTCCAAACTTCAAATTGTGACCTTGGTTGGCATATTGATTTGCTTCTAGGTTATTATCTCATAGAATGTGCTTGAAACTCATCTAGAGAAGAGACTTCAAATTCTTTGGCAAGAAGAATGCCTGGAATAAACCATAGGCTTCATCTTGATTATTTGTCATCTTCCCCAAGGTCCATGAATACTCTAAAATTTCGATTTCTCCGGGGCCAGAAGGACCCCTCCCCCTCTTGCCACCCCTAAATTTCCTTTCGATGCGCCATCAAAGCTAAGAATGTATTCAGAAGAGGCTTTACTCCAACTCTTGAAGTCCATCCATTGAAGAGGAAGCTTCCATGCCTCCACATATGACCTTTTCACAACTCATGAAATTTGAGATTTAACTAAATTAAAGGAAAAATTGGAGAGTCATGCAAGTTTAGAAGGATTCATTCCATAGTTGGAATGAATTCTAGATTTCTTATTAGAATAAATTTTGAGCACATGTACAAGATGCTACTAACAGAGGAGGCACCTTTGTAGCATTAAAGATACACTTATTTTGAGCTAACCAAACTTTCCAGCAAATGAACTTCGGCAATGTCGCCATATTTTATTCAGAACAATATTTTGAATGGATCTTCTAGCATATTTCGAGTCCCAAGAAGAGAATAATCTAGAGATCAAATCCATTTAGACCAATCTATCTAATAGAGAAGATAAAACCCAAAACTAGATTTCCCTGGTGAAAAATCATTCTAAGAAAATATGGCGTATGGTCTCTTCATTTTGTTTACACAAGGGGCACTAGGAAGGACAATGAAGACCTTGTTTTCTCAAGTTTTATGTTGTTAAAATATTCTTTTGAACCAACAACCAACAAAATGAGTTAATGTTAGGGATGCAGTTTGGAAGCCATACCTTTGACTGGCAATGCAATTTCAGCTTTGGCCCCTAGGGAGGAGTACCCTTCAAAAATTGTTTATGTCAAAGACTTCTAGCCATGCTTATCCTCAACATCCTGATTCCAAGGAGTGCTTGTTGGAGTTCCCCGTAGCTTTGACTACTTCTCTCTTGAATTGGTTGATATCCATCATACCACCGTTTAATTCTTGTATTTGAAATTTTAATTGGGATATCTATGTATCTTTCAGCTTATCAAAACAAGTAGAGAGTTGTTGAACCCTAGTGATTTTTTTCCTCAAATCTTGTCCCAGATTTTTCAACTACAAGTGTTATTTTTGTGCTTCTAAGACCCTTAGTCTAATTTTTTTCTTCAAATTGTGCTTGATGTTTATTCAATTTCTCTTCTAGTTGATCTATTCTATCATCTTTGTGTTCGATGATTTGCTTCTAGTTATTAACTAAAAAAATATTAGTTGAAGCAAATGCTCCCATGGAATCTGCCAGCTCTCCCACTAAATCCTCATCATGATACTTAAAGGCATCCCATACTATTGTTCATTGCACTAGAGATGTAACACCCCTACCTTGTGTATTACATTTGTAAACCTAAGCTAAGTTAAAGCTAGGTGTGATATCCTCCCTGGTGTGTTAAATGTTGTAAACCTAAGCTGAGGGAAACTAGGTTTGACACCCTCCTTTGTGCGTTAAACTATTCTACACCTAAGCTGAGAAAAGCTAGGTGATCTGTAATACGAAAAGCAATGTGTTATTAAATAAATTAATAAAATAAATCACTTGGAGGGTGGAGCACCAAGAGAGAGGAGATGCTTGCCAAATCCCATGAGGAATGGGATAGAAATGAATCTTTCATGATAAGGTTCTAGATGTGATTCTAGATAAGCTTGGATGGATTGGATATCCATTAGATGGATGGGAGATAAAGATCCATCGGACATAAAAGCTTTGTGGGAGAGAAAAGCAAGCTTTTATGTGGAAAAGCATCGTGGGAGATAAAGATGATCTTTTCCGGATAAGACCTAGGCAAATGGAAAAAATTCATAAAGCAGGACTCCGCTAATGGTAACTAAATCATGAAAGAGGGTATTAAATACCCAGTGCATTGGTCAATTGAGGACAGTTGATCCTTGGCAAAATCTTCAGCTCAGGGGGAATCAGAAGTGATTCATCGCTGGGTGGTGGTGCTCCTCCCTCTAAGTGAGATTTAGTTGGTTTCATTTATGCAAAATGTTTAGTATGATAATTCTTACTCTCTCTCTCTCTTGATTAATTGCATGGGATTATGTGAAGATTTTATTCAGTATCTTTGATGTGGGTGTCTTGCATGAATTACTCGTGCTTAGTAATAGATTTAATGATGTGCCTCTCTATTCTATTATGATGAGATTCACTTGCATGGTATGCGTTCATGTTTAATCCTTACATCATAAAAGGTTAAATCATACAAGTCATTTGTATGGATTGCTTAATTACTTCTCCGATGGAAATGATGGATAGAGTAATACATGTGACTCACATATGAATGCATATGCATGTCAAAGATATTATGATCATGTTTATATTGAAGGGTTATGCATGTGAAAGATGTCTCCCATAACATTGTTGATGATTCTTGCATGTTGTTTAAGGAATTGGCATTGGGATTTATAATCATTGATGTTAGCCTATTTAGCTACAAAACATTTATTCCAAATATGATGAGATAGGGATATCAAAGAGTTCTATTAATTGTATGCTATAAATTCATCCTTGTCCTAGTTGTGCCTTAATGACTAAGGGTTTATCTAAAGAGTATTGTAATCACTGTATCTGTGATGGTTGATTTAGCACACTCGTGATGCTCCGCTGTAAATGAAGAATTATTTATATGTATGGAGATTAAGGGCCAAATTTCCGGGTAGGCAAAAAAGGTTCATTACAAATGGTATCACAGCATAGGTTTAAACACTGAGATCAAAGGACCAATCCACTTCAGGTTGATGTTGGATTTTAGTTAAAAATAAATAAATAAATAAAAATAAATTGAGGTACTCCGAAGCATGCAAATCTCTAATGATCACTCGTGAACAAAGGATTGCCTAAGGATGAATCCCAGTATTACAAATGGTTTAATTAAAGGATTATATAAGTAATAACCAAGTATATGTTATTATATTAAATCGGTGGTTTCTATGTACTTGAGATGGGTCATATGCCAAATGCATCGTTCTTGCTGCATGCATCTGCTGGGTAGAAATATGGATGTTAAACAATGTCGATGGGAGATTTCTAAATAAACCAGGGTTGCGTACATATTTACATCGTAGGCCATCTAAATTTAGACAAGCCTTCTCTAAAAAAATTACCATGGCAAGAAATTTGTATTAGGGCAATACTAAAAGTAGAAGGTAAGACATTTTTTTTATTAAGACATGCGTACAAAGAAATTTGAAAGTAGAAGGTAAGGCAGTTTTTTATTAAGCCATGCATACAAAGAAATTTGAAGTTCCAGAGAGGCCCCTGGTGTGTCCTGGGACCAGGATCTAGTTTACAGATTGCTCAACTATGTCAGCCTTTGTAAACTGATTTGATCAAGGATGCTGACTACATTATAAACGTGAATCGCAGTCTAGGCTCGGGAACGCATGTGGATGCCACCAGCCACCTTCAATAATGGCCCCACCGCCTCCGCATCTCTAAGAGAGGAAGGCCGAGTCACTCCTCGAAGTGGTGGCAGAGTACTCTTGAAGGGATAGAGCTGAATCTCCTGGACTGTTTTCAAGGAGAAGACACTTGTGCTCAAGCCTAACAAGCCAGGAGATCCTGTTGAGGACACCACCAACCTGAAAAAATAAGACTAAGAGATGCAAGGTGAAACCTATTGTTCAATCTTACAGGTTTTTAACAACATCCATTCTATCATTCAGATATATCACAACATCCATGCTCTCAGAGAAATCCATGCCAAATTAGTTGTAAATGGACTTGAACATAACAGTTTCATAGTTGTCAAAGTGGTGAGACTGTATGCCATGTTGAAAACAGTGAAGCGTTTGACAAAATATGTGAACAAAATGTTTATTATGGCATGCGATTATGCTAGGAATGAAAACCATTGTATTAGAAGATTGTTTTTGGTAAAGTTCTGTATGTAGGTGATTGGTTAATCTGAATGAGTTTGTGCCCGAAAGAGAGGTAGATTTCATTGAAGTTCAAGGCACCTCAACCGAATTCAGTTGAATGTAAGATTCTAAAATCATTACCTTGATGGTGTCACAGCTCTTCAAGGAGGTAAAAAAAATCATCCTTGAGTCCAACCGAAAACTGCAATGGTGTCCATGCAAAACTTCATTAGTTATATGGTTATGGTTTCAGAGATACGGTAAGGATGGAATTTAGTCAAGGGCTTTGGTTTCAGAGATAGAGTGGGATGAATTTTGTGTAGGCTATCGTGGAAAATGTTCTGAGAGCCTTGGAATTCGGAGGTGCATGAAACCCGCTTTTGGTTGTTTCCATGTTATCTAATTGAATTGAGTCATGCAATGTCAAAAATATCAACTTCAACCTAATATTATCTGGTGTATAAAGCCCCACGTCGTTGCAGGCAGGTAGAGAGCACTTCAATTTTCCTCACACGCACTTCTCTCCCTTTGAAATGGATATTGACCTTGCCTTTAACAAACCATCGCATAATGATACGGCCAACACAAAAGCTGGGTTGGCCTTCGTATCTTCTCCAAGAATTAGTAATCGATATATCTTGGCAATAAATTGTCAACGCCAAGTGCTTGGAGTGGCATGCAATTACAGGGAAAGTGGAATTGGCATATATATGGTTAACTCTGTTATAAATAGTCAACGTCAAATATTTGAGCCATGCAGTTTCGAAAAAATTTGAAACCTACCAGAGATCCGGAAAATTGGAACAAATGTGTATAAACAAACTATGTAGACTTGTCAGTATGGTTATCTGATTTACATTAATCTTTAAAGATTGTATATTATCCTCCTCGTACTTGTGTATAAGGCTCATTATGTGCTTACTATGAGTAGCAAATTTATGCATAAAAAGATTATGTACTTTCATGTATGAATATCTCTCATGTTTAAAATTCGATTTAAGATATCATATAATGGATATAGTTATCCTTAATGAGTAAACCAGAAGGTGTTAATCCTTATAATCTAAGTAATGTGGATAACTATAGTAGCATTAGAGGGAGCAAGCAATTGTCAAAGATGGGCGAAAACAAATAGTTATGTAATGTGGTTATATAACAAAGAACCTTGTAGTGACACAATTATAATGCAAACAAATTCATACCCCTACAAGTGCTATAAAGGGAATTGATTAAATAAAAGGATTGAATTATTGATTGTTGGTTTAGAATGTGTGAAGATGAGGATTGAGACAATTACAGAGTCTCACATATAATATTGTTGATATTTCACATATTACTCCTATCATATAAATTTTTTAGCAAATAGGTTTGATTATAAGTAATGATTAAATGATGCTCAAAGGGGAGCCTATCTGGTATATGGTTACTAGAAGTTGTTTTTGTATGTTTACATGCATAAAACATTGCTAAGTGAAGAAGTAACATGTTATTAAGGTTAATAAGTTACTTTTATTGAGTCCCCTTCTAAGATAAGGGGCTTAAAATTTTATCATATATTGTGACAGTTTCAGAACTTAAGCTATAGTTGAACGTTCCTATAAGGACACAATGACTATATGTCATGATTGGAAAGTGATGATTGCAAATATGCATATAGAATAATTAAACAATTGGTAATCATGATAAGACAAGGCCATCATATTAAAGCATACTAACTCTTGATAACAAATACTACATGTAAAAAAAAAAAATTGAGTGCTTAAATACACAAATACATGTATGCCTTGCATATAGACCTCATTGTGGGGGTGCAATGAGCTGCATGGACATGCTTGCATATTTGGTGTAATTGAGGCTAAATAGTAAATTATGTTTACCTTCAAAATCATTAAAAAAACCTCTAAATGGATGCCTATGTATAAAGGCAAAGTGGAGATTTAATCATTACACCTACGCGAATGGTATGATTAATTAGTGAATATGGTCAACATATTACTCATATTTGTTCTAAGATGGCATGGATACTATACAAGGGTAAAGGGTAATACAATAGAAATTCATTGAGGTAAACTAGTAGTATCACCACCTCATTCTAATCAAATGATCAGTAGTATGGTCTCTAGTTAAGAACATAAGTTAGGGAAATTAATTTATGCTTAAAATATCCCAAGAAGGGATAGAGGATGTGAAATACAGGTCTTTAATAATACTAAGTACCTTAAAGATTGTTTTTCAAATTTAATGTGGATGTGTTGATTAGCTCACATGCAAAGTAATGATGTAAATTACTTTGGATATGGTTTGTCAATAGATGAATTATTTTAGTAGGAAGATTTTCCAATTGCATTGTTTGAGGAAACAAAACCTTATAAGGACATTATGTATAAGTAAATAAGAATGCATAGATTGGAACCCAAGGGATTCCGATTAAGAAAATAATATCTTAACCTAGATATGGAAGAGACATAAAGTACATATCAATTTGTGGAAGAGATTATCTGTGTGGATGCATGTGTTGGCTATATTAAAAATTACTAGAGGAAAACTTGGGCGAAATTGGTAGTATGAATGATGAAGATAAATTAGAAAGTTTTTAACCTCTAGCACAAACCATAACATGTACTGATTGAGGAGCCATATTGGGTAGGAGATTTAAATAAGGATTGGTGAATAAAAACAAATCCCACCTAATACATGAAAGGAGGATTAAATAACAGAGGAAGTCCATGGTTGTATCTGGACTTAATTGTTATATATGATACCTATGTCTTGTCATGGATAGTTTTACATGTTGTTACCATAGTGTGGTTAAGTAGTGATTACAATAAACATGTTGAAGAGGAACATGATTAATATCCCTGTATATTAATGAGTTATATGAATTTACTATGCAAGCACGTGTGTGTAGTATTATAGACTTGAAAGAGAAATGCATTTATCAAATGGTTAATGGTGGGATGGTCTTGATATTATACATTCGTGTAAGAAAGAGTCTTGAGTAATCTATCTATGCATATGTTATTGTGTGCCAATAGTAAATAGGCAAAGTATGCATGACTATGTGAAAAGTCAGATTGGACTATAAAAATAACTGATTAATGGTATAATTGCTATAAAAGTATTATACCAAAGTAAAGGATGGTGAGAGCATGTTATAGTGTAAAGGCTATATAATTGTACAAATTTTGGTCAAATTAATCATTTGATTAATGAATATGCTTACAATGTGACTTGTTCTTCGATTGGAAGAAAGTATGGTTAAAGGGGAAATTTAACCTAAATTGATTTCTAGGACATGTGCATCTTTTGAAGGATATGTACAGTGTCCTTGAGTAAAGACCATAGTAACTGGTGAAGTAGCACAAATGGTATGGACCCCTCAATCAATTAAATGATATTTAACAATCTATTTTAGATCCATATCATAAATTGTGATACATGACATCTCGAATTGATTTATACATGACATAAAAAAATAAATTAATTACATAGATGAACCATGAACATGAATGTTGGTATGATACTAACACGATGGAAAAATATGTGGAAATTTTATGTCATGCAGGTGAGACCATGAGGATGGTATTATAGGCCGTACCACAGTTGGACTATGTATAGAAGTACATGGGACCATATGACTAGATATGCTACAAGTTTGTAAAATGAAATGCATATTGGATGTGTGGCTAAGTAATAGTCATTGGGTGGATGTCTGGCTAGGTAAACAAGCCTGGAGATTACCTAGAAGAAGGAAAGTAAGTTTGGGATAAGTAACTATGATTAATCACAATTTTCCTTACATTCAATTACGATGAATATATGTATATGAATATATATTATGATGTGAAATAATCTGTTATGACTTGCAGGCATATTAATGTGCAAAATATGCTAACTGGTGTATTGTATGTAGAGAGACTGCAAGAAGCAGGTGTTTGACAAGAGCACAAAGGCTTGAAAGAATGCAAACATAGGACATGCATTCTTCAGATAAAATAAGAAATAAGCAATAATTGCTTTAATAGTGACAAATTATGATATTTATCATAATTCAATTTTGAATCGATAAATTCTCACAAATAATTTGAAAAATGTGTGACAGGTAGCTATGGGAGGAGAAACGTTGGGAGCACTCCTTAAGATTGATGTAGCTATGGAAGGAGAGATGCTCAGAGCACTCCTTGTGGTAGAGGTACATTGGAAAATTTGCATCAGATGGCAAAGCCTTGAAAGCTGTTGATTTGGAAACCAACTACCTGTAAACGAGGATATGATGTAGCGATACACCGAGGACAGTGTAAAATTTAAGGGGGCAGTATGCAACACCCCTACCTTGTGAACTACATTTGTAAATCTAAGCTAAGTTAAAGCTAGGTATGATATCCTCCCTGGTGTGTCAAATGTTGTAAACCTAAGCTGAGGGAAGCTAGGTTTGACACCCTCCTTTGTGGGTTAAACTATTCTACACCTAATCTGAGGAAAACTAGGTGATATGTAATATTAAAAGTAATGTGTTATTAAATAAATTAATAAAATAAATAACTTGGTGGGTGGAGCACCAAGAGAGAGGAGATGCTTTCCAAATCCCATGAGGAATGGGATAGAGATGAATCTTTCATGATAAGCTTCTAGATGTGATTCTAGATAAGCTTGGATGGATTGGATATCCATCAGATGGATGGGAGATAAAGATCCATCAAACATAAAAGCTTTGCGGGAGAGAAAATAAAACTTTTATGTGGAAAAGCGTCGTGGGAAATAACGACAAGCTTTTCCGGATAAGACCTAGGCAAACGGAAAAAATCCATAAAGCGGGACGCCGCTAATGGTAACTAAATCATGAAAGAGGGTATTAAATACCCAGTGCATTAGTCAATTGAGGACAGTTGATCATTGGCAAGATCTTCGGCTCGGGGGGAATCAGAGGTGATTCATGGTTGGGTGGTGGTGCTAGTCCCTCTAAGTGAGATTTCGTTGGTGTCATTTACGTGGAATGTTTAGTATGATAATTCTTACTCTCTCTCTCTCTCTTGATTAATTGCATGGGATGATGTGAAGATTTTATTCAATATCTTTGATGTCAGTGTCTTGCATGAATTACTTGTGCTTAGTAATAGATTTAATGATGTGCCTCTCTATTCTATTATGATGAGATTCACTTGCATGGTATGTGTTCATGTTTAATCCTTACATGATAAAAGGTTAAATCATACAAGTCATTTGTATGGATTGCTTAATTACTTCTCCGATGGAAATGATGGATAGATTAATACATGTGACTCACATATGAATGCATATGCATGTCAAAGATATGATGATCGTGTTTATATTGAAGGGTTATGCATGTGAAGGAGTTATGCAGAAATGTCTCCAATAACATTGTTGATGATTCTTGCATGTTGTTTAAAGAATTGGCATTGGGATTTATAATCATTGTTCTTAGCCTATTTAGCTACAAAACATTTATTCCAAATATGATGAGATAGGGATATCAAAGAGTTCTATTAATTGTATGTTATAAATTCACCCTTGTCCTAGTTACGTCTTGATGACTAAGGGTTTATCTAAGAGTATTGTAATCACTGTATCTGTGATGGTTGATTTAGTACACTCGTGATGGCCACTAAGAACCCAGTTGTAAATGAAGAATTCTTTAATTATATGGATCTTAAGGGCCAAATTTTTGGGTAGGCAAAAGAGGTTTGTTACAAGAGACTCATCTTTCTTTTTGAGCTTTCTCTTTTTAGTTATGCCCTTTATGATCACTCTCTTTTTAACACTAAAAAAATAATCGATTAGAGGTATGTCCTCCTCTTGAATAGGTGATAACGAATCTACATGAATAATACTTGGGGTCGAAACCCCAAGAATAGTGGACATGGTAATCTTTGATATGACTCGAGACGCTACCATACTGTTCAATTCTCTTGTTTCTTTTCCTCTGGTTAGAAAATCAAACTCTTAATTAGAAATTTGTTGGAGAGGTAATACCTATTCTGGTTCCACTTGAGTGACACTAAAGGGGATCAATGCTTTGCCCTGTACTTATTCCTATGTTCTTTTCCCTACTTGGACCTTTTCAAATAAGGCCCATTCATCCTAAAATTTATTTTCCTCAATCACTTTTCTTACATGTTGTGTGATTTTCTCTTTCAATAATTCGTCTAATAGGATCTCAATTATTAGAGATGAATTAACAGTTGTTTGGGCTATTTGAGCTCCTCTTTGAGGTACATGAGATGTCTTTGCTTTCTGTTAAGGAGGATTTCCTAGTTGAATTTGCACTTGTGGTGTTTCCTCTATCTAAGATATTATTGCTTGGGTACCAAAGGATCTACTTGAACCTATTCCTCACTTACTGTCAGTGGGATTGATAGGAGGCACCTCCTTGTCTTTTTAAAGGCTAGAAAATCAGTTTTGTATCATTAGGGATCTCCTATACTTTATGCAAAATTTCTTGATAGGATTTGGATATAATAAAAACATCATCAAAAGGTGATTCTTCACGGACATATTTCTTTATACATGTTTGAACACGATATTCATATATGATCTTTGAGGGATAATGCCTTTTAAATTCAATATATGACAAATTGACATTCTCTACTGTTGCAACTTCAATCTTTGCATGTTGTACATTAAATAAGGTGTAAAGGCCAATGTGAATAAGGAAAGAGGAAAAACTTTCTTTGTTGAAGCCCACAAGTTTCTAACCAAACCCGTGGCTACTATTTGGTAGGTTACTTCCCTGAGTACAAGCTTTTCTAGTGCAAACCTGGGTAATTCACGAGGAGGGAAAATACATCCATAAATTCTGATACAAGAAAATATTATCTCTACATACCAATCCCCTATTTGATATATATGCATTTTATGGCTTTATCTGTAATTCTAGGTGGTATGGAACAAAAAGGTATCTTATGGGGAGAGAATATCATATAATGACATATTTCTTAGAAATGTTCCTTGGCATTTTCTTCCCACAATTTAGAATGATATATATGTATAGGTTCAAAACTAGGAGTCCAATTTCAATTCATCAAGGGGAAATGAGTGTGAATATAAATGACGTCTACTAGATAGGATGACATATAAAAAGAGGGAGTTACTCCTCCTACTTTGATCTTAAGGAAAGACTCAATGATCCTATAGAGTTTATAAGATAGGATATAAACCCAATTGAAAACAAATCCATGCAATGCTCTCTTCATAATGGGAACACAGTCCAACCAAAAGTGAAAAGGATTCTTCTCACCATATAGTGAACTCATTAAAGCGGTGACATAAAAGGTCCTTCCTTGCAAGAGGTAGTAGAAAATCTCCAAGAGCTCTCCACATGGAATTTGTTTTCATCAGTCTCAAATTAACTATGGAATTTCTAAATAAAATTGCATGCATTTATCATTATGGAATTGTTGGAGAAAATCATTGTCATAAGTGAGTTCAAATTGAGGAAGTTGATACATTACATGTATGTCGTTAGGGTTAAATGTTGAAAGTGTGCAACAAGAAATGCTAAATTTAGGAAGCGCAGTTAGGGATTGTACTGAGAGTTGGATAGCTTCCGAGCTAAGGCTTTGTGTAATCTGAACATATTTCCACTTGTATGATAATACATAGATGGGGTTTTAGGCTGATGCTTACCCCTAGTTATATCTTCTGCGTTATGTGTGTTTGATTTCTCCATATCAGTTATATGTGTTCTTATTGATTTTGCTCATGTTTGATTAAGCTTCCGCTAAATTGGTTGTAGAAGTAGATCTAGTATTATGCTTTAGTACATTGCATATATCAGTTTGATCTACATGTGGTGAAATTTGTACATGGTGTCAGAGCTAGCTGATTTGCAGAAAAATTCTACATGGTATTAGAGCTAGCTAATGCATAGAAAAAATCTACAAAAATCTACATGGTATTGGAGCACAGGTGATCAAGGAAGAACAATATACAAGAAGAGGAGATTTCAAAGTTTTGAGTTTTGGGCAGAGAGTTTGCAGAACAGATCTAAAAATTTCTGTACAAAATTTTCAGAAACAAATAGCATATTTTGATTCCTTGTAAAATCAAAAAAATAAATCAGCTGAATCGGAGTTCGGATGAGGGAGATATCGCTGATTTAAAATCAACTCTTTTTCCAAAAAAATTCGTGACGGCGGGAAAGTCCAAATAGATTGGTGTGCTAGCCAAGAACCTGTATGCACTTGAGGTACAAGATGCATGCAAAGCCTTGAGTAGAAAGGTAAAGGTTAGATACTTGGTGGTTGAGAGGGAGAGTAAATTACCTCTCAACATGCAGCGACAGAAGAAGTCTCAGACATTGTGGAGGAGCCACGATTGGTGCAACAACTTCAGGAGGTTGTGGAGCAGCCATAACTAGAGAAGCTAAGAGGAGATCGAGTAGAGCCATCTACTCATGTAGAGACCTCCAGTAGGGGGAAACTTCGAGCCAGGTGGGCAAAGGGATCACATGCAACCATACCTCCAGGTAGGAGGTGGGGCGATGTAGAGTGATTGTTCCAAGGAGGAGGGGCAGGATCCTTGAGGTACCCAACCTCTTGGATGAGACCTTGCTATAGGAGCCTCGATGTGGAGTAGCAGGAACTGACTAATTGGGTAGAAACAGATGCGGATGGAGTAGCAGAGATAGCTACAGTGCAGGGAATCCCAGGACAGCATAGAGCATGTAGGCTACAACAATGTGAGAGGAACAAGTGTGTTGCACAATGCAGGGTAGCATAGAGAAGGGTGCAACGATGCGAGATGCATGGAGATGTTGCAGTAGCGTGGAGTCAGAGAGGAAGCACTTGTCAGCAGCAGATAGAGCTTCAGCATCAGAGTATGTTTCTAGCCCAACAAAGTGACTCAGTTGAGAGTTTTTTGTTTCGAGTGTCGCTGGAGCAACCACACTTGGTAGATGTGTTACATGCAGAACATTCCAGAGTTACAGGATCGGGTTTGAGAGGAAGCCTTTCTTGTTGGGAGGGAGTATTGAAAAGTGTGCAACAAGAAATGCTAAATTTAGGAAGTGCTAAAAATAGCACTTCTAAAAATATCAGTTTGGCCAATGAGCATTTTGGCCACCTTGGGTGAGAGGTGAAACTGTTAAAAATAACATCTTATAAAAATAACATTTTTGGGTGCCTTCCTATTTATAGCAGACCCTGGTCTATCTATAGGAAGTAAATTCGAATTTGGTCTTACCAACAGTTTGGAATATTAATTAATTAATTCTCCATGAGTTAATTAGTTAAGGGAAAGCAAACTTGAAGCCTTTGTGAGAACATGCAATTATTTCTCCACTAATTGGGGAATATGTCCTTGATTTGCTCCATTGATTGAGGAATTAAGGATGATTTCTATATTGAAAGGATCAGTTGACTTAGTTTAACTTAGTCAAGTTCAATTAGATTAATTTAAAAAGTTGTTAAATTAATGAGATATAGTTTGTTGATGCTTGCATGCATGTGACAACTATTATTTTCAGATAACCGTGTATTCACTCATGGATAACTGATGCATGTCAGTTTTGTTAGAGACCCAGTTGAGATCAGAGAAGGGACAATGTACTGTCATTTGGATGAATACTTTCCTATAAAGGAAGCTCATCCATGATGAGGATTTATCTCCTTCAAGTTTGTGCAGTTAGATCAGAGGTTAGTGAGTGTGTGAAGAGGCCAATTCACACAGGTGGCAACACTAGACCCCAAGGAAACTGCACAAGGAAATAGGAGGCTTGGAGGGCAGAGGAGAAAGTTTGTGAGAAGCCTTTGATTGTCTATGAGCAGCAGAGGGATTGTACTAAGAGTTGGATAGATTCTGTGCTAAGGCTTTGTGTAATCCAAACTATATTTCCACTTGTATGATAATACAAAGATGGGGTTTTAGGCAGGTGCTTTCCCTAGGTAAATTCTTCTGTGTTATGTGTGATTGATTCTTTCTTATCAATTATATGTGTTCTTATTGATGTTGCTCATGGTTGATTAAGCTTCCGCTAAATTGTTGTAGAAATAGACCAAGTGTTTTTCTTTAGTACATTGCATTACTAGATGATCTACATGGTATCAGAGCTAGCTAATTTGTAGAAAAATTCTACAAAATTCTACACTAAAGGAACCAATGATGACCCTTTGATTCTTGTATATTGTCAATGTCGAAATCTCCACATGATCAAGTGCCTAGCAAAACCATGTTTGTTTAAGGAACCAATGTGGGTATAGATGTTATCTTGTGTAGACCATATTCCAAAATGCATCAGAAAGTGGTATCATCTTCAAATTGAGTATGAATAATATTCTTCCTCCAAACTTGTAGATTACAAACCATGAATTTCTCTTAGATACAATTTGTAAGTAGTGTTTGAGAAGAGGGCCAAATTGGGTTCTTGGAATTTGGGTCCTCGGTATGTTGAGACTTCTTTTGCTTCTTTCCTTTCCTAAGAGCCGTGATATTCCTTATTGCAATTAGTTGCAAAGAAAATTCTGCAAATTTCCATGGGAAGAAAAAAGAATTAACATAGAATATGCATGATAATTACAAACTTAGAAAAATAGTTAGGTAATTTCTTGTTAGAGAAGTCTTGTATTCATTTGAGCTGATAATTTTTATTAATGGGAAGTAATGTGAGGGATGCAAACCCAACTGTGAAACAATTCGTGGCAGGCTCAATGAATTGAACATTGAAGTCATGGAGTGATTGTAGAGGTTGTGATAGATCCGTTCAAAGTGTTTATGACCCAAATTTTAGGAAGGAACAAAATTGAATACATATATAAATAGAAACACAGACATACAATGAAAATGGAACTTCAATTCATTAATAACAAAGTATTGAAAATTGTTTACATGCAGAATGGAAATAAACTATCTCAGACGATGATAGATTATCATTGAGAAGAGATGTGGCATCTACATGCGTTCTGAACTATGTTACAATAAGGTTTGAAGGCCTATTTATTATTGAGAAACAATGGGAAACCCTAAACATCCAAAAACCTAACCTTAGGAGATGAAGCGCCAAAATTCTATGGGCACCGTTGGGGTAAATTGGTGCATCAACTTCTCAAGGTCGTAACTTTGGAATACGATCCCTATTTGACACGTATGATAGCTTGTTAGAAAGATCTATCCAAGTACTACAAATTTTGACTGCAAACCCCTATCATAAACTACATGTTTTCGTTTTTTCAAAAATAAGAAGAAGAAGAAGAAGAAAATAAACAAACGTCATTTAGAGCCTCAAAATGGCTCCGGAAGTTCAAGATCCAAAAAAATTCCCAAAATAGTAAACTATGCTATTAAAAGAAACAATTATGAGGGTCCAAGTGGAATAGGCGGGTTGCCACCAATATCCACCCTGATCAATTTAAGACCTAAAATTTTATTGATGTTTATTAAGTAATTATTTAACTAGCTAAAACAGTATTTAACTTAATCATCATATATTGAACATTGGATGTTGTGTTTGTTAAATGTGAAAGTGGTGATGTCCAACATGATGTGGAAATAACAGTGAGGTGGGATGAGGTGACATGACAATTTAATGTAGATGCCACGTGGCACTAAAAAATGGCCTTATGATATGTCTGATAAAGTGAAAAATGAGTGACACATTTCTTATGATGTGGAAAGGTTTCCACATATCTTGATGACACGTAAACTGTATGTTTTAACCCTGTACAAAAATTACTTGCATACGAATTCTAAAAATAGAAAATAAACAATGTTGAGAACATAAAACATAAAATAGATATACACAGATATTTTCCCTGGATCCCAAAATTGGGACTACCATATTGATTTTTCATTATGTTCCTTTCAATGTTACAATACATATATACATGTCGAAGTAGTCATAAACCCCAATCCATTAACCTTGGATTAGAACATAACTATAGTTCCCTTGACCAGATATACAAAATACGATGGGCCAAAAACCATCATTCCCAAAACCATGTGCCAATCCCATGCAAAAAATCATAGGTAGGTCTGCCCACCTAATATAGGGTCCAAAAAGTTTTTCTTGGTGCATTGCCCCAGACTCCATGCAGGTGGGGCTATTGCCCCCTTGAAACCCCCCAACAGGGGGGTTGTACTCCCCTTATGACCCTCCTAGTACGCCTGGCGCAAGTAACAGGGGGAGCTATCGCCCCCCTGTGAACCCCCGGCACATGCAACTAGTCATGGAAAGAATATAACACACACCCAACATTCTATCGCTTGTTGTTTTCTTTTCCACACATGGGGTCACATGAGAGCTTAGTCATTAGTCCAGCCCTGCAACACCCATTGTTTCTCTACACCAAGAAAACTTCTCAGTGCTCACTGATTTCGTCAATGCATCTGCAACATTCTTTAGAGTGCCCACCTTTACCAACAACACCTTTTTTTCCTCAACCATATCCCTCACAAAAGTGATACTGAACATCAATTTCCTTTGTCTTTGAATGATAAGCAGGGTTCTTTCCCAAGAAAATTACACTTTGGCTATCATAGTCCATCCTTATAGCTCATTTTACTAACCCCATACTTGAACACAATCTCTACAACCAAACAACTTCCTTGCTTACATGAGTAGTTGCCTTGTATTATGAATTTGTAGTTAAAAGTTCCACTACAAACTGTCTCTTTCTCATCCAGCTAACTGCACCTCCAAATAGGTTAAAAAATTACCCACTTGTAGATATTCTTTGATCTAGATCTTCAATCTAGTTTACAACAACAAAGCCACGGGTGTCCAAAACTTTGTCTAATCCTGAACTTCCTTGGTATCACAGACCATAATCACTAGTGCCACACAAATACCTGAAAACTCGCTTCACTGATGTCCAATGCTTCTTTCCTCATTTTGACATAAACTGCTCAATACTCCCACTGCATGTGCAATGTCTGGTCTAATATAGACCATTTCATACATAAGGCTAACAATTGCACTTGCGTATGGAACACGACACATGTTCTCTTCCTCTTCTTGTGTCTTGGGACACTGTTCAACATATAACTTTACACCTACACAAATTGGAACATTCACTGATTTACTATCTTGCATATTAAACCTTTGCAATATTGTCTCGACATACTTCTTTTGGTTTAATCAAAGCTTCCTCTTTGCACTATCTCATTTAATTTCCATGCCCAGAATATAGTTTGCAACACCAAGATCCTTCATGTTGAATTTGGAGGACAATTGGGTGTTCAAATCCTAGATAATTTCTTTGTCATTTCGAACTAGCAACATATCATCCACATACAAGACAAGATAAATAACACGATCACCAATTAATTTAAAATACACACAGTGATCCGCTTTTCTTTTGGTGAAGCCAAGTCCCCGTATATATGAATCATTTTTTTTATACCACATCCTTGGTGACTGTTTTAACCCACACAAAGACTTTTTTAACCCGCATACCAGTTATTTCTTACCCTTCACCACAAAGCCTTCAGGTTGCTTCATGTAGATCTCTTCTTCTAGATCCCTCTGAAGAAATGTTTTCTTCACATCCATTTGTTCTACCTCAAAATCAAAAGCAACATCAACCGATAAAGTAATCTAATAGAAACTACATTTTGAAACAAGAGAAGAAATATCACCAAAATCAATTCTGACACCTGGGAATAACCTTTTTCTACCAACTGAGCTTTGTATTTCGCCACCTTGCCTTCTGCATTCATCTTCTTATTAAACACCCATTTTCTTCCAATGGGTTTCGTTCTAGCCAGAAACTCTACCAGATCCCAAGCCTCATTTTTGTCCAAAGATGCCATTTCATCAACCATGACCTCTTTCCAGATTTTTCCATCCTCTGAATCTACTACCTCCCTAATAGTTCTGGGATCATCATTAGTAATAAATAAAGCAAAATTTGAACATAAATCATATGGAATGTACCTTTCTAGATGCCTTCTTTCTCGAACTGATCTTCTCACATCTGGAGTTTATAGCTCTTCATGTTTTGATTCTTGTTCTGTTATAGAGTCTGATTCTTCGTCCTTTAGCTCAAATTATATCTTCTCAAGTTCCTTTGATAGGACTTCATGTTTAATAACATCTTTCACCTATCTAAATACCACATCCCGACTGTACACAAATTTCCTTGTTTCTGGGTTCCAAATTTTATAACCTTTTAAACCATCCTTATACCCAATAAAGATGCACCTTTCAGATTTACTATCCAACTTGGTTATTTTCAACTTTGGAACATGTACATATGCATCACAACCAAATACCCTCAGATGTGAAAGAGAGGGTTTCTAACCAGTCCATACCTCATGTGGATTCTTATCCTCCAATACTGAGGAAGGTGATATATTAACCACGTAACATGCAGTCTCCACTACCTCTGCCCAAAATTCTTATCTTAACCTAGCACCACTGAGCATTCTTCTTGCCTTTTTCATCAACGTCCTGTTCATTCTTTCCGCAACTCAGCTTTTATAAGGTGTGTATGGAGTAGTCTTTTGTCATGCTATACCACACTTCTTACATAAATCTTAAAATTTCTTCTTGCATGCTCTCCACCATTATCTGTCCTCGACACCTTTATCTTCTTCTCTATCTAGTTTTCCACCAGAGGTTTAAATGATTTAAACCTGTCAAAGACTTCATATTTCTTCATAAAGAAATATATCCTTGTATTCCTTAAGAATTCATCTATAAATGATACATAGTAGACAAACTTACTAAGTGATGGAACCGAAATAGGTCCAAACACATCACTATGCACAAGCTCTAATATCCCTTTCGCCCTCTTAGCACCAGAGGGGAAACTCACCCGATTCTGCTTCCCATATACACAATGTTAAGAAAAATCGAAATCCAAAGATAAATTAAACATACATTCTACCATACCATTACCATGAAGTATTCGAAGGCCCTTCTCTCCAATATGTCAAAGCCTTTGATGCCATAGGATGGTATTTTTTCCAGAGACCACTATATTTTATGCTCCACTTTTAGGAACCACATAATTTTTGCACCCATCAGTAATAGTGCTACCCAAAAGTTTGTACAGAGTTCCAATCCAAACTCCCCAGATCAATACCAATGTCCCTGAACCATCTTGCAGGTATCTTTCTTGAACATTGTTTTTACACCTACACCATCCATCTTACTTACAAAAATCAAATTTCTGGCTAATGCAGGAATATGTAGAACACTTGGAAGTGTTCGAATCCTTCCACCTTGCAACTTCAGCTTAACTTTTCCGTGTCCAACGATTCTAGCCTTCCTATCATCCCCTAAGAAGACATCACCACCATCATATTTCGCATACTCATAGAACTTCTCCCTATGGGGAGTGAAGTGAAAGGATGCACCTTAGTCAATCAACCATGCCTAAAGATCTACATGTGTACTCGAAGAAGAAGCTAAGTACACATTCCCACCTTCATCTGAGGTGGTTTTCACCTCTACAAAAGGAGCATCATCAGATCCCTTTCCTTTCTCAAGATCTTTAGATCAACATTCCTTTTTGAAGTGCCCTTCCTTTCTACATTTCCATAACACCTTTACATGTTTTCTTGGAGGTTTAGATCTCCCTCTAGATTTAGATCTCCCACTCGAGGAATTATTTTTTTGTTTTGTTTTGGGACCATCCTGATACAGACAAGACATCTCCATTCTAGCCCTCCATATTTTTCCATCTCATCTCCTCTGACAGCAAGGATGAGACTATTTCATCAAACTTCAAGGTAGTTGTATTGCTACCTATTGCAACAACGAGACTATTCCACAAATCTAGTAGAGAACACAACAAACTGATGCACTTATCTTCATCTAAAATTTTAATATCAATTGATAAAAACTAGCTTACCACAATGTTAAAGGCGTTCAAATGCTCTGTCACCGAGTCTCCATCCTTCATCCTCGGGTTATACAACCATTTTCATAGGAACAATTTGTTCACTGGAGACTTAGATTGGTTCAAAGTCACTAACTTGTCCCACAAAGCCTTCTTCGTAGCTTCCCCTAATACATTCAATAATATTGAATCTGAGATACACAACTGTATTGTGCTCTTTTCTTTCCAACCCAACTTCGCTTAGTCTTCATCTGACATTGCCATTGGTTTAGTACCTTGATCTACCACAATCCACTGATCTTTATCCACCAGCAGATCCTCCATCTTGAGTTTCCACAACTCAAAACCCTAGCCATTAAATTTATCAATCTCTATCTTTCCACTTCTCGCCATCATCTTTCACCACAAGAATAGATTTCTCAAATCTCCCACTGAACAAGGTCTACCACAGGCCCAAGCAAAACCCCTCAATAAAAAAGGCATCCCCTTGAAGTTGAAACAACTCTGATACCAAATGTATATTTTAACCCTGTATAGAAATTACTTGTATACGAATTCTAAAAACAAAAAATAAACAATGTGAGAACATAAAACATAAAATAGATATACAAAGATATTTTCCCCTAGATCCCAAAACTGAGACTACTAGATTCATTTTTCATTATGTTCCTTTAAATGTTACA
>APFE030904162.1:0-37313 GCA_000404065.3 Pinus taeda | reverse complement strand
TCTCTACAGAATAGCCACAGGCCAAGAGAAGAAACCAAAAGATGAAGACAAGGTTGATAAATGGGAAAATAAACAAGATCAAGCACGTGGTTTGATAGGGATGTCTATTTCTCCTGATCTTAGATTCCCTATTGCAGAACTTGATACTCCTCATGAAGCATTGGAACAAATCGCTAAAGTTTTTGGGATTAAAAATGAAATTAGAGCCCATCAACTTGAAAATGAGTTGCTTACATTGGATCCTAATAATTTTTCTTGCATTGAAGATTTCTTGTCCAAATTCAAGACCTTAGATATCTCTTGGAAGGTGTTAAGGTTAAGAAAGAAGATAGTAACCTTATTTATTCCATCCTTACTAAGTTGGGACCAGCCTACTCTGTATTTGTTTCCACCTTCCATTCACAAGGGAAGCTTTCATTTGTCAAGGAAAAGACTACAAGGCCCCTTCCTTTGACTTTTTTTGTGATTCTTTAATAAGAGAACAAGAAAAACTCTTACACCTTGGTCTTCTTAATCTTGGAAACTCTTCCAAGAAAGCGTTAGCCGCCCAGCAGCAATCAAATTTAAAGAATCCTAAGAAGTCATATCCTAAAAAGAATGGTCCTAAACCAAACAAGGGTCCTAAGCAAACTCAGTCTCAAAATGAAAGATCATTTCAGCAAAATGATAAGACCAATAAAAACAAATGGAAGAAGACTGATAGACATTGTAACTTTTGTAATCGAGATGGCCACTTAGAATCTAAATGCTTTAGAAGATGGAAGCCTTGGAAGCCGCAATGAAGAAACATAACATCCATGTGGAGCATTCTTCTACTTCAACTTCAACTTCATCTTCAGGAATGGCACTTTCTGCATGTCGTTGTCAATCATCTCAGTCTGGTTATGCATTAAATGTATCTTCTTCTTCTCATTCTCATGAGTGGCTCATTGATTATGGAGCCTCTTATCACATGGCCAAAAACAAAGCCATGTTTTCTTCTTTACATGATTGTAACACCAAAAATATATATGTTGGTGATGATAGATCTCTTAATGTTGTAGGGACTGGAACTGTTCATCTAGACAATGGTCAGTTTAATGATGTATTATGTGTTCCAACCCTATCCAGCAACCTTCTATCTGTATATCAGATAACTCATTCAGGTGAAGGTAAAATTGTTGAATTTTCACCTCATGATGTTGTAATCAAGGATCTAAGAGATCCTAAACAGATTCTAGCTACTGGTATTGCTGATGATTCCACAAGGTTGTATAAGTTTCACAACTTTGGGTCATCAAATCTTCCCTCGGTATTTGTTGCTCATAATGATGAAGTGAGCAAACTTTGGCATGAGCGATTTGGTCACTTAAACTATCGCTCCCTTCAGCATCTATGTAAAGAAAATATGGGGACAGGTCTTCCTATGGTATCTTGCAGAGATGGTGTTTGTTCCGGATGTGTACTCGGAAAACATCATCGGGACAGTTTTGAAAAACGTGCCTCTTGGCACGCCTCAGCCCCTTTACAGCTTGTGCACAGTGATTAATGTGGTCCACTTCCTGTTGCTTCATTCTTTGGCTGCAAGTATTTCTTAACTTTCATTGATGATTTCTCCAGACGCACTTGGGTATACTTCTTAAAACTCAAGAGCGAAGTATTTAACACATTTTTGGCCTTCAAAGCCTTTGTTGAAAAACAATCTGGACATCAAATTCTTAAGCTAGGAACTGATAATGATGGAGAATATGTTAAAAACACATTCATCAACTTTTGCACCGAAAATGGAATTCAAATGCAACATACTGTTCCATACACTCCACAACAAAATGGTGTAGCTGAAAGGAAAAATCGCAACTTAAAGGAAATGGCTAATTGTATGCTGCAATCTAAAGGACTCAGTCTTAGTTTTTGGGCCGAAGCAATTAATTGTGCAAATTATATAATAAATCGCACTCCTACTAAGGTTCTAAAGAATATCACTCCAGAAGAAGCTTGGAGTTCCATTAAACCAGATTTAAGTCACTTTCGTGTTTTTGGAAGTGAAGCATGGGCCCATATTCCAGATGAAAAGCATAAAGCTTTAGAACCTAAGAGTGAGAAATGTACTTTTGTTGGATATTCTGAAGATGTAAAAGGTTATAGACTTATTCCATTTAAGTCCAAAAATGTTATCATTAGAAGAGATGTAAAATTTGATGAAAATAAATCGGCCTGCGAGCCTAGTCGGCGGATGTGCCACCTCTTCCTATCTCTTCTACTTTTGAAAACATTTCTTCTTCAGATGATGAAAGTGAGGATGACAATCCTCCCCCACCTTCTCAGGATCCTCAACTTCCAATATGGGTCCAGGCTACTCGGGATGCAGCAGGTGATCTTGCCGGTGATCCTACAGATCAGCGACGTACACGTTCTCAGTTTGAAAGAGCCTCTTCTTTACTGGCTCAAGTTCCAGTAAATCATGATCCTGACACTTTTGCAGAAGCTTCAGGCCATCCACATTGGGAAGCAGCTATGAATGAAGAATATCATTCATTGTTGGCAAATGATACATGGGATCCTGTTCCTCTACCAAAGGGACGCAAACTTGTTAGATGTAAATGGGTTTACAGAACAAAGTATGGACCAGATTGGAAAGTTGATAAACATAAAGCTCGTCTTGTTGCTAAGGGCTTTTCACAGGTTGAAGGCATTGACTACACTGAAACCTTCTCCCCTGTTGCCAAAATGAACTCTATCCGCCTTGTTCTTTCCCTTGCTGCCTCTTTAAAATGGTAAGTCCATCAGATGGATGTTAAATCTGCCTTCTTGCAGAAATCTATATGGAATTAACCCATTGGCTTCATCCAAACAGACTCCAGCCTTGTATGTCGACTTAAGAAATCTCTTTATGGTCTCAAGCAAGCTCCTCGGGCTTGGTATGCCAAAATGGATAGCTTTCTTTTAGAATCTGGCTTTTCTAGGTGTTATTCTGACAATACTGTCTACACCAAGAAAGTGGGCAACTCTCTTATTATCCTTGTTCTTTATGTTGATGATCTTATTCTTACTGGTAGTGATCCCAACCTTATAAACCATGTGAAGTCTAGCCTTAAAAAGAAATTTGAAATGACAGACTTAGGACACTTACACTATTTTCTCGGTCTTCAAGTCTTGCAATCCAAAGAGGGTATTTCCCTTTCCCAGTCCAAGTATGCTTGTGATATTCTTCATCAATTTCACATGGAAGATTGTAAGCCAGCTCCTTCTCCCTTTCAGTCTGGAGTCAAACTTTCAGTCTCTTGTACTTCTCCTGAAGTTGATGCTACCTTATACCGTCAACTTGTAGGAAAACTCTTGTATTTAACCCATACTCGTCCTGACCTTTCCTTTACTGTTGGCCTTGTTGCTCGTTTTATGCAAAACCCCCGTGAAAGTCATTGGAAAGCAGCTAAAAGAATACTTCGTTATGTTCGAGGTACAGTACAGTTTGGGATTCATTACAGTGCCAAAGCAGCTCCTCTATTAGTTGGTTTCACTGATTCTGATTGGGCTGGTGACCCTGATGATCGGAAGTCTACTGCCGGTTATGTCTTCACTCTTGGTTCAGGACCTATTACATGGGCTTGTAAGAAACAGGCTGCCATTTCTCTTTCGTCAGCAGAAGCAGAGTATCGTGGTGCCGTGGAAGCTAGTAAGGAAGCCTTGTGGCTTCGTCAGATTCTATCAGAATTTGGCTTTGAGCAGCAGCATCCGACTACACTTTGGTGTGATAATCAAAGTGCCATTCAGCTTTGCAAAGATCCAGTTCAGCATCAGCGCAAAAAACACATTGAACTACACATGCACTTCATCAGAAAGCTCATTCATGACCATGTTCTTGAAGTGCAATATTGTTCAACAGATGATCAGGTTGCAGACATCTTCACAAAGGCTCTCACAGAGGCGAAGTTCACTAAACTTCGATATATGCTTGGAGTTCAGGAAGTTGTCACTAAGGGGGGATAGGCTCTAGTGCCTCCTTCCTTCTCCTATTGTGTCATATTTGTAAATCCTTCAATCCTATCCCAAGTTGTTCTTAAGGGGGGATGTTAGGATATTCCGACACAAAGGAAATAGTTAAGTTCAACTTGGTCTAGTATAGAGTTAGGTATAGAGTTAGGTAAAGTGTGTTTCTTTACCGTTGTACATTTTGTAACTTACAATCCGACGGTCACGATATGTAGTGATCCGACGGTTCACTCTCTCCTCGGTATTACCGACACTTGATCCCTGGCTTGACACCCGATTGGTCCATGAGTTCTATTTAAAGCGCATGGAGGGTCATTGTTCGGGTAATCCGTCTATGAGAGAAAGCTTATGTAAATTTTCATTCTTTTGATTAATAAATTTCCTGAAGTGGCCACGTTGGCTCAGGCCGTGGACTGTTTCCCTCTTTGAGGGTTTTAACCACGTCAAAAATACTGGTGTATTGATTTGAGATCTAGTTGTGAGCGGTGTCCTTTTGGTGTTCTTTCTGAGGAACTTACCCTGTAAATTCCTACAGGAATATTTGATTATATTTGTTTAGGAGGGAAAAAAGTATTTAAACTTTTATTTAGAAATAATAAATAAATAAATGGTTTATTTATCATCTCAAGAAATTAGTTAAGGAATAATAAACAAATAAGGATTTATTTAATTATTCCTAATGGATTTAGTCAAATTTGACAAAGAATAATAATTAATTAGTGATTACTTAATTATTCTTAGAGAAAAATAAGATAATTAAAGATTTATTTGTTTGTTTTTCATGATTGGGTCAAATATGACAAGGAAATTGTATCAAATATGACAAGGAATAATAATTGAACAATGGTTTAATTAATTATTCCTAGAAGAAAATCAAATAAATAGTGATTTATTTAATTATTCTTTATCGGTTTAACTATAAATTACTTAACAAAGGTGGTTTATTAAGTAATTTCTCATAGTGAAAGCAGTTTTACTATGGTAAAATTAGCTTTACATGGTGTACTTCGATCCATCTAGTAAATTAGGCTATATGATATTTTTTTTGGTGATAACAGTCCCACATTAGAATGAACCACAGTAAAAATCTATGTCTTCATATGTTTCTATGCTTATTATCTATTATAGCATAGCAATTTATTACAGTTGTATATTGTTTCAGTACAATGAACTTTGATGGATGTATATGATATGTTTTAAGTGATGAATGTAATGTGGCGAACTAATGTATGAATGTGAAGTAACTTATGAATGCTAAGTATAAGAAAACACAGGAATACCGCATCTCTTCATCCCACAAGGCTATAGAAACTTGGGTCTGCATCCTTCCATACTGTTGAAAATAGAAACAAGAAATGATAAAAATAGAATCCAAAATATTCCAATTTTAATTTGTCCTTGAATTAAAATTGTGAATTAAAATCGAATTTAGTCTCACCAGTTGCTGGGAAATTATTAATTAATTCATTATGGATTAATTATTTGGAGGAATTCAAGTTAGAAGTCTTTATGAATTCATGCAACAATTATCCCTTAAATTAAGGAGATTATCCCTTAATTAAGGAGATAAGATTGAGTTATATTTGAGTTGTGATTAGTTAACTCAGTTTACTGAGTTAACTCCAGTTAAATTACTTCCAAACTGTTTGAGGAACTAATTGTGTGTTATCCATCAGTTAATGCTTGCATGCACTCAACCAGTGTTCTCCAGATAACTGAAGATTCTCTCATCAGAAACTCATGCATGTCTATTCTGAGAAAGACCCAGTTGAGCTAAATGTCAAGGACAATGTACTATCAATTGCATGTGTTTTCCTATAAAGGAAACTCATGCATGCAGTCAAGGTAAGGTTCCTTGAGGATTGTGCAGTTTATACAGGGTGTGAGATCAGTGTGAGAGATAAGTGTTCCACTTGGTTGAGAGTTTTCCACTTGGCAACAAGAGTATCACCCATGAGAAACAACACAAGGAAATAGGAGCTTGGAGAGCAGAGGAGAAGGCTTATGAGAAGCTTTGATTTCTTGTGAGCATCTGTGAGGATTGTACTAAGAGCTAGATAGCTGTTATACCAAAGGCTTTGTATAATTTCTATGTATTTCCACCTTGTATGATAATATAGATAATGGGCTTTTTAGCTGAGACTTTCCCCAAAGTATTTTCATGTGTATCGTGCATTGATTCTTCTTCTTCTGGTTATATTGTTCAGCTCGATCTTTCTCAATCTTTAAGCTTGTACAAATTGATAGTAGAAGTAGGTTATAGTATTTTTCTTTGGTTATATTGCATTATCGGGTTAATCTATAGTCAAATTTTCTACATAGTCTTAGAGGTAGATTTGTAGAGAATTTGCAAAATTTCTACACATAGTCACTTCGGGTGAGAATGTGATCTGCTTGCAGGTGGTTACCAAAAGGTCAAATGATTAAGGGTTTTGTTGGTGTTCAATATAGATTGAACCTGGGTCAGTCCAATCTAAACCGATGCCTAAAGAATCAACCTAATTAGTTCATGGCCATAGATACTATTTTTAGGTTGTTTTCCCCCCTTTGTTGTCCTATTCATGACTTGCAATGTTTTCAACAAGAAATATGAAAGGTTAATTAGTTTTCAATGCCTCAAATGGATCATTAGTTTGAAATGGTATACAAATACCATAACCTATCTACCTTCATAAGTAATAACTTTTTTTATACCCAAGGTGGAGGAAAAGATGGTCTTTGTATACCCTTTCCATTACCTTGCACAACCTCTCCTTCTACAAAGAATTACTTATGAGACATATTCACTATTGTTCATCTCTCGAACTAGTAGTCTTGAGTCTAAGGTATAAAAGTTACATTAGATAATAGATCCTCATCAACATATATTTGCAATACCCTTACTATGTCTATTTGGTTTTCAAATGCCAAAGAGAATTCCCTAGTGAACAATTTTCTCCCTTTCTGACCTTTACAAAGTTGGACACCCACCCAACCTTCTAAAAACTACTAGCCACTTAAGAAATTCTAGTAATGCTCCATGTGATCCAATTCATAGCATGTAGGATGTTCCCCCATTATGGAATTGTTGGCAAAGAGAAAGATTATAGAGGGAGGAATTTTGGTATGAATGTTTAGGGTAGGATTTGCATGGGAAAAAATGGGGAATTACAAAGAGGAGATATTTTTCCTTTAAAGCACCATCATTTCGCATGGTATTAAGGAAAAATCATGGAAATTATATTTATATGTGGCTAATGACATTGATTAGTGATGGAACTATGCTTTTTAAATGGTTGTTTTAACTTACCCTATGTTATGGACCTAAGTAGATTTCTTATTAGACTTCAACTAGACTTATATATTTGGTATGATGAGTATGGAAGTACCTCCCCCAACCAAGGGACTCATTCATCCCTAGGTAAGGTGATTTAACCATTAGAATGGTAATATCATAATTGGAACTAGAAGTAGTGGAAGAGTACATACCAATAACCTTATCATTAACCTGATGGTAACTAAGTGTAATTATTTTCCGGCTCTAAATTTGTCTCATGGGTGACTGAAATTGACCATTGTTGAAATGATTGATGTGGCCCTATAAAAAATCACATATGCAATGAAGATGGATATTAAGGGTGAATGAGATGGACAATGGTGACCTCGATGACTAAAGAGCGTTTGAAAATTATGAGAGTTAGACAAATCTAGCATCATTTGGAAAGTTGTAATGACTTAGAAAGATCGATTGTGTTGAAAATGATAATAATTGATCTGGATCATTGGAGGAATCAGACGAAAGAAGATCAAAGAAGATAAAAAGATATAATAAGAACTAAAAAAATCCTAGCAAGTTAGCTATACCAGTTCTACTCTAGATTGAGTGTGCTTAGCTACAAATTTCTCATCAAATTTGACACATTAATGTTAACATGATCCAAGTTGTTTAAGAAATGTAGCTTCATGAGTGTAAAAGGAATGTGTCATAATGCATGAGATAAATATTTCAAAGAAGAATTATAAAAATAATTGAGAATAGGGCACAATGCATAAAAGAAATGTTGACATTATAAAAAACTTCTCATCAAATTTGGTAAATTAATGTTAACATGATCCAAGTTGTTTAAGAAATGTAACTTCATGAGTGAAAAATGAATGTGTCATAATGCGTGAGATAAATATTTCAAAGAAGCATTATAAAAATAATTGAGAGTAGGGCACAATGCATAAAATAAATGTTGACATTATAAAAATAACTTAGAATATGACACATGTGCAAGAGAGGTATTTCAGAAAAAGAAATAACAACGAAATCAAATATTTATTGCATTGATAATATCCCATGAGACTACTTTATCAGAAAAATAATGCTTTGCTCGTAGTGAATTCTCATATTTATAATTGTTATGGGTGCATTTATCCTCTTTTATATTTCAAAATACCATGGGTAAATACTACAGTTTACAAAACCATGGGTGAACACCACGGGAAAATATAATAAATTAAGAAACCATGGGTAAATATAATAAATTATGATACCATCTGTAAATACCATGGTTTACAAAAGCCATGGGTGAGTTTGCAATTAGATTCTAGCTTTAATATTATGATTTATTTTGTTTATTATCATGCACTATCCATGGTTTTAACAACAATTGATAGAAAAAGAATCATTAATTGTGGTAATTGATAAAATTTTGTAACAAATATATAGTAAGTCTCTCAAACATACCACTACTAGGATTCATCAAAGTGACAACAAATATGTAAATGGTTTTTTTAGTGGGGTGTTTCTATAGAAAATTTGTGGGATGGTTATGCAACAAGTTTCAAATAGGTTCCATAGCATGATGGTTCCGTATCAAATCTATTGGATGGTTCCACAACAATTCTACAAATAGGTTTTATAAAAAGTTTGTGAATAAGTTCCATAGATCCTTTTTAGGATGGTTCCATAGAAAATCTATGAGATGGTTTTACATGTGATTGTTGATGTGTTTTCATGTCACACATCAAATAGAGTGATAAACATCTATTTAGTTGCCTCATGCAGATCAATGGTGGTTGGGTCATGAACTCCGAGAAATCATAACTTGAGTTCCCAAAATTCTATTTGGGAAAAAAAGTGGTTTAAAGGGCTAAATTATATGTATCAACTCAAAAAATTACAAGAAAAAGTGTGACCTATTTTCGGCGTATCAACAACAAATTTTCTAAAATGATTCATAGAAAAGGGAAATAAGGAATATATGAAGTGGGACCCATATTGGAGGATGAATTTCTAAATTCATATTTTCAAAATGGATCTCTATTTAGTTAACACAGAGTAAAAAACTAACCATAAGTAGTTCCATGGATGGAGATAAGATTATTAATGGGAAAATCACAATCATAAGGTAGTGATTAAGAGGGAGAGTTTTCATTCCATAGGTTGTTTTTCTATGATTTTGTGGATGTTATTTTTTTTTTTTTGAAGAAATTCCCTTTCTTTCTCCCAGTCTTTCAACATCCATCCTGATGAGTTGTCTTATATATTTGTGAAGTGGATCCCTAATTGTAGTTTCTTTTCTTCTTCTAGGTAACCTCATATTATTCAGTCCATAGTAGAAAAATCCTAGTCCCTTAGGGACAAACTCCTTTACTTTTTACACTTAAGTAACAAGATTTTGTAAAGTGTTTTAGGAACTTACCATTCAAAAGTTAAAGTATGTAAAATCATTCTTTAACTCTCTGATGGGTCCAACCCTCATCCTTTTGTTTGGATGTAAATGTTTGATTGAATGAATTATTAATGGAATAATTTTTGGGGGTATCCAACGGTTGTTTGATATTATGTTGTATTTATTTTTTTGGTACGAGTTTTGGCTGTGAGGGAGACCCCTGTATCTACTTTGGATTCCGTCCTCCTGCCTTATGCTGTGCTATGGAACCCTAACACTCGACTTACTCTGTCATTTTCGACCATCACTTGTTTGTGCTGAGAGACCCTTCGCTCCGGTTTCCACCTGTGACTTCGTAAGGGTTTTGTGGCACTTTGTTTGTGCTTCTCGGCCACAGGTTTGCTCTGTTCGCTGGGATCTGTTGGTGTAATGGTGGTGTCTATGACTTTCTGTCCGTTGGTTTATTCGAGGGTTTCCGAGCTCATTTCTTAGTTTTTTGCAAGTGATCCCCTATGTTTTGAAGGCTCCATGGGCGTGGTTAATGGTTGCTTCCTCTTGAGTGTATTTATACCTATGTATTTTTAATTCTCAGTTTAATGGTTTCATTGTATACTTTGTCGACTAGTCGTTGTGTTTTTAGGTCGCAGCCACAAGGTGACCCAATATTCGACCTCTGCTCATCGGCTAGGCACAGGTAAGCTTTCTCTCTTTGATTCAGCTTCGCACTTTTTATCTTCTGTTTGTGCCAACAGGTTGTGCTCCTTGTGAGCAGGGGCTCCTTGTTGGTTCGTGGCCTGTCGAGATATCTCCTCCTGTGATTCGGCTCCTCCTCTGGTAAGTGTGGGTTACAAACCCTTGCTTTGATCCTATTCTTCAGTTAGGGTTTTATTCTTCTAGTTATTAACTACTATAAACTGTGGTTGCAGGTGGATGTCGGGTGCTATAGCTATGGGCCTCGGTTCCTGTTGCGACTTGCTAGACTGGGTAGGGTCTTTCCATGAAACTTGTGTTTGGAATCTGTTGATAGTTTTATGTCTTTGGTTGCAGGCTTCAACCTCTCTATTGGTCACTTATGTAAATACTTCTATCATTATAATAGGTAGACAGGTCTTTTGGTTTTAATTTGGGACTGTGAAAATTTAATTCATCCTCAGGGTTTTGAACCCAGATTCCTCTGTCGATTTTGTAATATAAACTCATCCTATCTTTGGATTGTAAATGAATTTAATATCTTTGTAGATTTTCTTCAAAAAATATTTGAAAGGAAAAGTAACATGTTTTAATTTATATGGTAGCTAGTAATAGATATTTTCTCCTTGCTGGGAATATGATTGTGGCTGTTATGAAACCCTCCAGTAATAGCTGTATTTTTCTTTATCACATGCTTGATGTTCTTCAGGAACCATAGGTATTTGATGTAAATAATCATTGGTTCTTTGACAATTGTTTCATCTGTGTGATTGGTATAAATTCTTCCACCAAATCTCTATTTCGTTGATTTTGTTATTCTAGATTCCTGTTAAAAAGTTAATCTGCCAGTTCTTGTCACTGTTTAGAAATACACTCAATTCATTTTAAAATAGAAAAGAAATTATACTCTTGTTGCAAATGGACTCAGATGATTTCAGAAATCTCTTGTATGTTTCTATTCTTCTTTTGCTGTGATGGAAATCCCATCCTATAATGTTTCATTTTCTTCTTTTTGTATGATTTGTAGAACAATTTTAGAAATTGTCAACAGTTACATGTAGTTACCATGAGTAACTGTTAATTTCCGCTTGTCTAAATTCTGAAATTAATTTAAAAACAGTAATTTTAGAAAAAAAACATCATAATGAAAATAAAACAGAACTTGCTATCACGCCCTAAATGCTAGTAACTAAGAAAATTTAAAAGACTCAGGTATAGTGACCTATGAACCTGTCAACCTATGAGACAAATACTTCCTCTTCTTCAACCCTAGTGGGATGTTCCTACATCAGGCTCTTGAGGTAAAAAAAATTCACGGCTCCAGTCCATGAGCTCCTTGATAGAATACCCTGCACGTTGTATTTGTCCTACATCAAGCCACGAACTATCCTCAATAGGTGGTTCTTTCACTTGATGAGGTACTATACGTACTCCTTCCTCCAAGTCCACTTGGCCACTTGTGCGTCGAGGATTCCTTCGATTTCAAGTGGTTGAGCTGAAGGCATTTGTCCATCCATGAACTACTCTTTTCATGGGTGTCCCGCTTTGGCTGTGCCGAACTGTCCTCTTCTAGATTGGCAGTGTATGGGAATAAATATGCCACATTAAAAATGGGTGATATTCCTATACCTGGAGGCAATTGTAGTTCATAGGCATTTGTAGAAAACTTACGCAGAATTTTACAAGGTCTAAATTTTTTGAATTTCAGCTTATTGTATTCGCCCTTAGGAAATATTTCCTTGTGTAGATGCGCTAGGACCTGATCCCCTACATTAAATTGTACCTCACATCATTTCAAATCAGCTTTCTGTTTGTACCTCTGACTTCTGTCCTGTAATTTCATCTTCACTTTCTCATGTAGGTCGTTAATTGCTCTTGCAAAGTATTCCCCGTTAGCACTTATTTTCTCCAGCTGTCCCAAATCCCACAGCTCATGCACTCCTCGGGGATGCATTCCATAGAAGATCTGAAAAGGACTACTTCTTGTGCTTCGATTTGGTGAATCGTTGTAAGTGAATTCTGCTTGAGCAAGTATAGGATCCCACATTTGTTAATTTTCTCCAACTAGACTCCACAACAGGTTTCCTAAACTTCTGTTCACCACCTCCGTTTTCCCATTAGTTTGTGGGTGATAAGCGGAGTTGAAATTTAACTTCGTGTCTTGCTTTTCGACAAGGTGTACCAGAAATACCCTATGACTTTCACGTCCCTGTCGGAAATTATGGACTTAGGTAAGCCATGTAGTTTGACGACTTCGGTGAAAAGCATGTGTGCTACATGGGTAGCATCACTGGTTTTTCTATAAGGGATAAAGTGTGCCATCTTTTAGAATCGGTCCAACATCACCATGATGGAATCAAAACCTCACTGTGTTTTGGGCAGACTCAGGACAAAGTCCAGACTGACTGAGTCCCATGGTCTGTTTGGAATAGGCAAGGGTGTGTATAACCTCTTGTTCTGACTGTGCCCTTTTGCGAACTGACATATCTTACACCTGGTCTTATACCGTTGTACGTCTCTTCGCATATTTGGCCAGTAATAGAAATGATTGAGCTGATCGAAGGTCTTATCAATGCCGAAATGTCCAGCTAGACCTCCACTATGTTTTCACGGATGATATTCTCCCTCATCGAACATTCTAGGACACACAACTGTCCTCCCTTGAATAATAACTCCTCCTGCAAGTTATAGTCCAACCATGGATTATTGTTCCTCAATAATGGATTCTAGCAGGCTTCATAAGCCTCCTTAAAATATGCATCTGTTTGATACAACTCTTTCAAGTGTTCAAATCCTAACACTTGTATTGTGCTCTCCTGTAAGAGTAGAACTCTTCTGCTTAGTGCATCTTCTACCTTGTTGGTTTGACCACTGATATGCTTCAATATGAACGTAAAGATCTGTAAGTACTCCACCCATTTTGCATGTTTGTGATTCAGCTTATGTTGTTGCATAACATACTGTAATGCAAAATTATTAGAAGACAAAACAAACTCATTACCCAACAGATAATGTCTCCAATGCTTCAAAGCTTGGACGATGGCATAAAACTCCTTGTCATAAGACATATACTTTTGCCTACTTTTGTTTAATTTTTCACTGAACTAGGCTATTGGTTTGTCTTCCTAGCTAAGTACAACTCCAATGGATGTACCACTGGCATCACAATGAACTTGAAACAGTTTGTTGAAGTCAGGTAGCCTCAAAATTGGCCTCTTAGTGATCTTCTTCTTCAATACCTAGAAGCTCTTCTCTGGAGCTTCAGTCCACTGAAAAGGTTGATTTTCCTTCTTGATTGTATCCAACATAGGTGCGCAAGTTCCACTAAATTCCTTTATAAACTTGCGATAGAAACTTGCCAACCCACGAAAGCTTTGAACTTCGAACAGACTCTTAGGGGATGGCTAGTTAAGTATAGTTGCAACTTTTTCTAGATCCATTTTCAACTCATTTTCTGCAATCACAAAACCCAAATAGAATAACTCCTTTTGAAATAAAGTACATTTTTTCAGATTTATCTGCAACTTGTTCTGCTGTAACTTCTCTAGAACATATTGAACATGTCAAAAATGTTCCTCCTTGGTCTTGCTGAAAATCAGTATGTCATCAAGATACCCAATCAAAAATTTCCCAATGAAATCCTTCAACATCTCGTTCATCAGGTGCATAAAAGTACTAGGGCTGTTACTCAACCCAAATGGCATCACTAGCCACTCATACCACCCTTCATTAGTTTTGAAAGTTGTTTTCCATTCGTCCCCTTCTCGGATTCTAATCTGGTGGTATCCACTCTTCAGATCTATCTTTGAAAAATATGTTGTCCCGCTCAAACAGTCCATCATGTCATCCATTCCTGGTAATGGGAACCTGTACTTGATTGTAATTTTATTTATTGTTCGTGAATCTGTGTAGATCTGCCACTCGCCTCCTTTCTTGGGAGCAAGAATTGTCAGAACTACACATGGGCTTAAGCTTTCTCGAATTAGTCTCTTATCCGACAACTCCTGTAACCATTTCCTAATCTCCTCATTATCTTTGGGGCTCATCCAGTAAGCATCTTTATTTGGTAAACTAGCTCCAGGGATGAAATATATGTGATGACTGATACTCTGCTTTGGTGGAAGTTTATTTGGTAGATCATCCTCCACAATGTTGCTGAATTCCTGCAACATTTCCTGGATTTCTTCAGGTAAATCAGAAATTTCAGTGTGCAACAACATTGTTCCTGGTCTCCTTACAACAACATACTTCACCTCATCATCTTCAATCTATTTCAGAATTTGTTTTCCACCCACCAGTAATACTTTTGTTCCACTAGTCTCTACTGTTTCTTCCACCTTGATGGGTACTAGCGTATGCTTAATCCAATCCTTAATAAACTTGTAACAGTTTATTTTCCCATCATGAACAACTTTTCGGTGATACTACCACGGTCTACCTAGCAGAATATGACACATGTCCATGGGCATGACATCACAAATCACTTTGCCAATATGGAATTCCACCTCACACTGCTCATCAACTAGAAATTGGTGACCCTTCTATAACCATGACACCTTATAGGGAGTTGGGTGCTTCAATCGTTTTAAACCCAATTTCTCCACCATATCTGTTGCAACTAGATTATCAGTTCTTCCACTATCTATAATCAGTTTGCAGCACTTTCCATGTGACTTGCACACAGTCCGGAATAATGCCTTTCTTTAGGTTTGTTCAGTTGTTTCTTTTGCCAGTTTTAGCAGTACTTTCTTCAAGACTAAGGCCTTTCCTATCTCCGATACGTTCTCTACCTCTTGAAGTGGTGCCTCTACTTCTTCTGTCTGAGCAACATATGCTCCTCTTTGACCAACCTGTTCTCCTTCAGGACACTCAAAGGATCTGTGCCCCCACTTGTGGCAATGGTAGGAAACTCCTCTTCCTCTGCCATTTCCCCTTAGTCTCTGGTATGGCCTTCCTCCCCTAGTGCTACCTTCCTTTTCTATTGTCCCTGAGGTCTTTGAACTTCTTCCCTCTTCACTGTGGTTGGTAGTTCTTCCACTACCAAAGGATTGTCCTTTCCCATTGCTAGTTCCTCGTCCTCTCTTGGCATTCTACTTTCTTGTGATCTTTTATTCTACCTTTAAGGCACTCTGGTATGCTTCCTCTATGGTTTTTGGAGAAAGAATACTTATCTTGTACAATATCTCTAGCCTTAGGCCATTCAAAAACCTTGATGTATTTTTTGGGGTGTCTTCAGTATAACCAGCTCTCAAATTCACCCGATAGAATTCCTTAGTATATTCTTTCACCGTCATTCCTCTCTTCTTCAAATTATATATCTGTTGATGCAGAGCAATATGGTAACCTTCAGGCAAAATGTGCCCTTCATCTTGGCGACCATCCTGGTTCACTTTTCAATTGGTAACTTATTCAATCTTCTCCTCTATGCTTGGACATTGTCCCACCATAAGGTGGTGTTTCCCTTCAGCTTGGTAGCAGTGAATTTAACTCTCCTATCTTCGGTAACCTCCTCACATTCAAAATATTTGTCTAGCTCACTAATCCAGTCGAACAACACTTCTGTGGACAAACTGCCATCATAATTCGGAATTTCAGGCTTTGGATTATTGCTAGCCAACAAGACTGACCTTAGCAATTTGATTTCAGCTCCCTCTTCATCTGATCCATCTATTGTAACTACAACTTCTTCTTCACTATCATCCTCTGCTTCTAGATCCCTTCTCCTTCCTGCTTCTACTGCTGCAAAACGGGTGTTCAGGATCATAATCTCTTCCCTCAATCCCTCATCTACTACTCTTCGAATAGCTCTGCCACAATCTCTTCTTCCAGCTTCCATTTTATTAACTGTTCTTGCTCTGATACCAAAAATGATGGGTCCATCCCTCATCCTTTTATCCAGATGTAAATGTTTGATTGAATGAATTATTAATGGAATAATTTTTGGGGGTATCCAACGGTTATTATGATTTTGTACGAGTTTTGGCTATGAGGGAGACAGCTGTCTCTACTTCGGAATCCACCCTCCCACCTTATGATGTGCTATGGAACCCTAATGCTCTACTTACTCTATCATTTTCGACCTTCACTCATTTGCGTTGAGAGACCCTTCGCTTTGGTTTCCACCTGTGACTTCGTAAGGGTTTTGTGGCACTCTATTTTTGCTTCTTGGCCATGGCTTGCTCTATTAGCTGGGTTCTGTTGGTGTAATGGAGTCGTCTGTGACTTTCTATTCGTTGATTTATTCGAGGGTTTTCGAGCTCATTTCTCAGTTTTCTACAGGTGATCTCCTCTTTTTTGAAGGCTCTGTGGGCATTTTTAATGGTTTCTTCCTCTTGAGTGTATTTGTACCTCTATGTTTTTAATTCTTGGTTTAATGGTTTCACTGTCTAATTTGACCACTGGTCGTCGTGTTTTCAGGTCACGGCCAGAAGGTGACCCAGTATTCGACCTCTGCTCATCGGCCAGGCACAGGTAAGCTTTCCCTCTTTGGTTTATCTTCCCACTTTTTATCTTTTGTCTGTGCTAAAAGCTTGTGCTCCTTGTGAGTGTTGGGTTGTGTTATATTCTTTCCATGACTAACCTACGTAGTGAACTAGGGGGTTAGAGGGGGGCGGGCAGCCCCCCTCTACGGGGTTCGGGGCAGTGCCCCGAGAAATTTTTTTTTGGACCCTATATTAGGTTGGGCGAACCTACCTATGGTTTTTTGTCCATGGTATTGGACGTGATGGTTTTCGGCCATGGTATTGGATGCTTCGGCATGTATAAATATGTATTGTAACATTGAAAGGAAAATAATGAAAAATCAAGCTGGTAGTCTCGGTTTTGAGATCCAGTGGGAAATCTCTGTGTATATGTGTTTTATGGGTTATGCTCTCGCATTTTTATTTTTCTGTGATTTAGAATTCGTATGCAGGTAATTTCTGTACGGGGTTAAAACCTACACATCTGTCACTACTACCCTGAATATCCTTGTGCTCATTGGCATCTCATGAAACCCTTGCGGCATCCTTTTTCTGTATAACCTAATACCAACCTCCCCAACCCCCGATATCACCTCCACTATATCATTAATCATGTCTACAAGTATCAGCAGTTCAACCGCCACTAGAAGTACCAAAAATTGTAATGCTTGCAACACGCATATTGAGGCCCTACAAATGGAGAATTTGTACATAAAATGAAAATTTCATCAACAGGATAATCTACTCACTTTCATTGCTAAAGAAATACAGATTCTTAAAGACAAGATATCCTACTATGATCATGAGTTGGATGCTCTACAAAGACAACTAAAAGACCTAAATCATATAGTCCGAGCTCCACGGAACCAGGACATTACTAGCTTTACCTCAAGCCGCCACTCTGGAAATTTGAAATTTTACCTAAACAAGCCTCTAGAGTAACCTATCATCTTTCTTTTCTAATGGGATCTAAAAGAAATATTTTCACTTTTTATCATAGTTTTGAAGGATATATGTATCTCCACCCACCATCATAGTTTTTTCTTATAATAGTGTTTTTTATCTAATAATCAGCTCCTCAGTGAAAGACCCATGTTTAAAAATGATGCAATGTAATCAATTCCTCATGTATTTGTTGCGACTAGACGTAGATTTTGTACAATTTTTTTTTAACTAGAATGAGTATAGTTTATATTAAAAAAATTGTGTCCATTCGCAACAAAATTAGGTCTTTCATTGATTTATCATTACTTCAACAAGATGATAAAAATTTATTGGTCCATCTAGACTATTGCAGTAGCTATGGCTATCTTGTTTACAAAAATTTCCCATTTTGGGATATCTACAACTATAACTTTGACAGAATTGAAATAAGAGGTATATACATTTACAGTTCATCATTTTGATAAAGCAGAAACAAAACCTATACAGAGATGGTCAGATATCCATAGGGGCCGGCTTGTTTAGATCCAACATGGGGAGGCCTCTTTTGAATATTTAGAATTCTCTTGGTCTATCACTCCCTCCATGTTTGCCTCCAAACCATCCTCCATTGCATCCACCTTGACCTTCAAATTTTCTAGTTGATGACGCAGTGTGTCCACTTTATTCTCAAGTTGCCTGATACGCTCCTTTTTCTCAATTTCCTTTTCCTACATGGTCATATTCTCGTGCATTTGCTAATGCATGTTGCATTAGAGTTCTGACAATGCTTCCTGTAGGTCCCAATGATCTTGAACACAAGTTAGACAAGAGGGTCTGTATCTACCACTTTGTATCGAGGAACCAACTCTCAGCCCACCAGACCTTGACTTGTGGCTTCATCACGTGCTATGAGGGACTATCTTCATAACCCTAAATGTTGGCTTCCAAAACCACTTTTTTTTATCAATCTCCAGAAAGTGGCACTTTTTTCCCCAATCTCCCACAACGAGACACCCTCTCGCACCCACAATAGACTGCCTTGCTCCACATTGAGAATGAATTGTCCAACCTCACGATGACTCCAATTCGCCTCCCTCTTCCAGTGAGAATTACTAGCCCACCCAGTGTCTCAAATCCAATTTGACTATAAACACTCCAGAAAACCCAAACCCAACACCCGTGACCTTCCAATTATGCTCAGAATTTCTTGATTTTCCATCAAAATCTCAGATAGATAGACCTTCCTTCCCTCATTTAGACTCTTCACAGCATAACTCCTAGCCTCCGTGATAGAGAAGCTAATACATAGCAACCTCGACTCTAGCCACTAAGCTTTCATAGAGGCCAACATCCCACTCTCAAAACTTAGAACATACAAAAGCCACATACAATTTTGCACTTTCTACCTTATGCCTGACCTAGAGGTGATACAGAGATGAGTGAGGAGATTTTTGCAATCGAGATCCCATGAGTACTCCATCATAAATCCACCCTCCTCCATTAATTTCCCACCAAGCTCCTGATCTCTATCAGTCATTTCCACAATTCTCCCACGAACAAGCCTGACTTCAGTAAGGTATTGAATTAAATTTTGCTCCGTAAAACTCAAATCCTTGCAGACGGCCAAGGTGTTGCACCACCAAATTCTCTAAGAACCTAGGACAAAATGGTGAGGCCGCATGCTGTGACTTATTCTTGAAATAGGTGTGGTACAAAATTTCCATCGGACACCACGTTTCAGTCTGGATGTGTGGCTTGCCATAAGTTTGCATGGCTCATAGGAGCTTTCAGAGGGTGGTGTGACAAGGGGAGGTGGATCCCAGGGTGGAGGTTATAACGTAGAGGTGGAGGTTAGAAAGGGGAGTGGCCATAAGGAATGGGGAAGGGGAGGGAAACGAGGAAGGGGAGGGGGAACGGGAGAAAGGGGAAGGGAGGAGGGGGATGGGGGAAAGGTTAGGAAGGGGGGGGGGGAGGAAGATGACAAGAGAGAGCTAGGGGGATAAGGGTGAGGCTTGATTTCATTATGGTATGATAGTTGCAACTTTTCCACCTCCATATCTATCCATTGAGGCTTTATTTCCATCCTACATATAACTCTCTTCATTTCCTTAAGGAATTTTCGTTGTGCTCACAACATCATTGATTACACATTTTTCCTCCTCCAGATGGCTTGCCTTATTGGCTTTTCTGTCAATATCATGATTATTTCCCTTCAAGGCATGATAGAAGGTCACATAGTCAAAAGTAGGGATCAATTCCTGGGCTATCACAATGATTTGATTTAGGTTAGAGATCTTAGCCTTTGAAGTGTTAATCACATGCCTTATAATGATCATGGAGTCTCCTAACACATGAATCTTTCTTACCCCATTTCTTTATGCCAGGATAAGTCCCAGGAGCATTCCATAAGATTCATCTTGCTTATTCGTCTTTTGGCCTATCCACCAAGCATAACTAAATTCAATGATTCCTTCGATATTAATGAGAATCCCGCCCTCCTACCACCCCAATAGATTTTGTACAATTACTACTCATTTATGCTTAAAACAAAAAATCCAACCTAGTGCGTTAGAGATGTTGTAATGTAATGGTTAACATTTTGACTAAGTCAAATTACATAAAAATAAAAATAAATAAAAATGTTAATGTAAGGATTTTAACTCCGTACAAAAAAACCTATAAAAATAAAAACGACCCTTGATATTGAACCACGGTATTCATGTGGAATATAGCCTATTTAAAGGGGGGAATTAAACCAAGCTAGATCCATCTTAATTCAAGATCTACCAAGCACTAGCACTGAGAGGGATCAAATCTTGTGAAATGCAAAACTCTTTTAGAGTGAAAAGAGATTTGATCCCTTTCCACCTTTGGTAGATCCAAATTTAAGATGGATCTAGGCTAGTTTTATATTTGAAATTATGTAATATGTTTAAAAATATTACATGATTGAATGGTATCTTCTGGATTTTGGTAAAATTAAATAAAATTATATGATATGTGAAATAATTTCTCAAATATATCTTAAAACCATATAATTATTATAATTGGAATAATATCATGTGCTTTTACTATAATACATAAACTAATTTCTCAATTGTCTCATTACCTTTGAAACTTTATAACTATTACTTTAATATATAGCTTATGAACATAATTACCTAAATTTTAACTCAAAATTATGTAATTATATATTTAAAACCTTATAATAAAAAGACGAATGTGTGGTATGTAATCTTCATTTACGTTTTTTCACTAAAACTCGGAAGATAAGTTGTATACAACATACTTTGGGGATAGTGGCAAGTTTCTCTACCTCTTCCTCTCGGGAGTATGTTGATTAGTTTGTTTTATCCATAAAACTCACCACCTAAATTCTATACAACATAGTTTTGGGGATAGTGGAAAGTTGCTCAACATCTTGATGCAGTGGATATGTTGATAAGTTATATTAGATAACCAAAACAATCAGCTATATACATTTACATATGCACGTAAAAATAGGTAAAAAATAAACTAGTCTAAATTTATTTAGATTTATCGAACTGAGAGAAATCAAATTTCTTAAGGTGCAATTTTTTAATTATTTAATAAAAAATTGAATAATAATACATTTTAAGAAATTGTTTTTTTTCTCAATATTGATAGATGTTTATTTAAAATATATATATGATGGTTAATAATTTAATTTTATAGTTTTAAACAAAATTATATAATATTTATCTCTTAATTATGCTAACCTAGATCCATTTTAAATGGATCTACCAAGTGATGTGGATCAAATCTCTTTTCAGTGTAAAAATGATTTTCACCTTAAGAGATTTGATTTGTATGGATGCTTGATATATTCAAAATGGCTTAGTCTAACTTATAGAAGAAATTGTTAGAAGAAATTTCACCATAATTCAATGATACAATTTCGAGCAAAATTGCAATTTTTTGTTGTTTAAATTTTTTTTGAATGAATAAATAAGTTCAACACTCTAAAATCCATTAAACTCAAGTTTTTAAAAATCTTTGCTGAAATTTAGTTCAAATTTAAAAAAAAAATGTCTTGGAAAAGACTATTATTAATTAAGATAGATTTCAAATCGATTTAATTATTATTATAATTATAATTATAATTTTTGTATTTTATTTTGCTTTTTTGTATTTGAGCAAGTCAAATGTTTTTATTACTAATTATATTTTTTTTATTTGATATTGTGTTTTATGTATATTGACTAATTATATTTAATAAACTAATCCATATGTTTTCTTATAATTCTTTATAGTTTTTAAACAAATCATATAACATTTTCTCTCTTCATATATTTTTATTAAATTACTTTAATAATATTTTTATAAATATAATTTATATTTTTAAACTTCAATAAAAATATAATAAACATTTATAACCCAATTACATAATTTAAGCTTAAATTAAATCATATACTAAACAATCTATTTACATAAAATTTTATGTAAATTGTTAAAATAACAAATTATAAGAAACCATCTTGATAAATCGTAGTTCTGAATTCACAATTATATAGTAAAATACTAAACCCTAAGTGATAATTATAAGACCTTAAACTTCCTAAAATCTCTTCATCGATTATTCCTATTTTTCTAAAATTGAAAAAATGAATTATTATATCGAAATCCCTTGCATTCCTCACTTTAAATATAAAGTATTTGTGTTGGAAAAGCAAGGCTTAGATCAATTTAATCATTTGAAACGCAGCATTAAAGACGAGTATTATAATCAATAGTCCTTGCAATGAGCTTTTTCATGCCATTTTTACATGATGTTTACATTTTTACATGTGATTGCATGTAAAGTCAAGGAGGTTTAATTTTTTGGTTACGACAAATACCAAAAGCGATGCTATAACATTATTTCTTAAATTTCGAATCGTTATCTCACCGAACCTAACTAACATCGTCGTTTAGCTAACGTATATCTCTATTCCCTACAAAGCCTAACTAATATGTATGTCCATTCTTAATAGACCTTGAAACACACTGTATTTCTCGGAAATATTCCCGCAATCAATTCCCATGGAACATTGTTAAAAAATACATGTGTTTAGGTGCACTAACTTTAACAAATATGTATGTTTAGGTGTACTAACTTCAATAAATATGTATGTTTAGGTATCGGAAATGAGTTAACATAAGGCTAATTTCTTTTTTATTTATGGTTTTGGAGGTATTGGATTGTCTTTAATTATAAATTAGAATTATTAAATTTTATAATTATATTTTTTATTAAATAATAAATATGAAATTGTATAATTTAATACTACTTTAGTTAATATAGAACAGAGAGTTTCAAAAGAGATTAAGTTGAAATTACTTTTAATAATCTAGTTAGAAAGGCAAAGAGATTTTTTAAAAAGAGAAAAGTAGATTTTTTAAAAAGAGAGAAGTTGGAATTATTATTAAATTTGGAATAAATCTATAGATTATTTTTGGTCAATTAAGTATAGTTAGAATTGCTAAGGTCCCAAAAAATTTACAATGTATTTTCTATTTTGTAGCAGTAATAGTATGTTTACGGGTGTAAATTACCATGGAATAAATATTGACAAGGTTTTTAAATAACTCAAGTGCCTTTTAATGTTGAGACTGTAATGTGAGATGAAGGGAATATAGTAGAGTAATAATAATGGAGGTAATTCAATGTAATGTGGGCTAGATCCACTATAATATTAAATAAGGTTTAGTATGTTATTTAGCATTGAGTAAATTTGATGGAGTCTCATTAAAGAAGGGTTGTATGATTAGGGTTTTTTGATAAATATAAATAATAATAGGTTCATCTTTATGAGAGTGTGGAGGATTTTGTATTTGGAGTTTAGCTCATTAGGAGGTTGCCCCTAATGAGGCACATTAATAGGAGTGGATTCCTTCCATAAAGGGATCAGTTGTAAGGTGTTGTCTTAGGTGTTGTCTTGCCTCAAAGATTTTTATAATAATATAGAGGAAAATTTATAGATTATTCCTTACATCTTCCATGTGATTTATATTCAAATTAGTTGTACATAACACTAAAGCTATTGCTTCAAATATAATAATTTCTAGACACAGGCTTTTTTCTTCTACTTCATAAAAGACTATAAAAGCTTGTTGATTTGCTTTGTGCAAAACAATATGAGATAAAAAGAGAATGAACAATTGTTTGTTACTAGCTATGTTATTTATTATATCTATAACACTAAATTTCACTTACAAGATTAAGGTTCAATTGCCTAAGGTTCTTAAGTTTTGTCTTTATTTCTTTATTTATCTTCTATGCTGTCGGTGCGCCACGATATTTGCATGAAAGTAATTAGGCTTCCATTACAATTTTCAAGCTAAAGGGAAATTCATGGCACATGTAACACTAAAAATTGGCACATACGATGTTGGGGAGTGGACATAAATGTTGAAGTATGCATGAACACAATTGAATATGTGATTCCATCTTCTCAGGAAATAAATATTGCAGTGGGTGAGTACAAGCAGTGGGCATGTATAAGCATTAGAGCATGCTTGTGAGCTAGAGAACTTAGTCCACATGCATTTTTTTACATCAAATAATATTGACATTACTGAACTAAGGCTTTTGTGATCCATATCAAGTTTTTTGAGACATGTTTTCAGTGATAATCATATGAAAATTCATTTGTACGTGACTCTAACCTTGAACCATATCATAAATGTTGCATGCTATGATGTTAATGTGTAAGGGTTTATCTAATTGGACTAGGTCCACATGGAAACTAGTCTTTTTCCAACACATGTGATGACCCACACTAAATACATGTGTAGTTATGTTTAAATTAATATATATGCATTAATATACATAGACATATCCCATATCCAACATTACATTACAAGGTGCTTATTTCTTCTAAGCTATGGTCTATTTACACCTAGAAATTTGTAGCAAGTAGAGTTTCTATCCACAACCTTAATGTATTAAGAAATACATATGAAAAATATGTGGATCTGCAAATTTTAAAGAGAGAACAAATTTAAAACTCGAAAGAGAGATTTTGAACAGTGCTTACTATTTCTCTTTGTTGTTTACATGTTTTGACATAACAACATATGACATGGATCGCAAGCACAACCCTAACTAGAAAAGAAAGACTTAGAAGTTGAAATTAAGTGAAGTATACTCCATTTTTACTTAATTTAATAAAGTTAGTGAAATCTAAAACTCCAAATGTATATGAATTTATAAGTTAATAACAGTGTACTCCATTTTATATAAATTAGTAATCAATTTTTTCATTAACGCCTAACTTTTGGACTTTATTGATAAAAATATTTGCATCATTCTTATTATATATTAAAAAAAAATATGAATATTAAAAGGAATATTTTATTATTTTAAATTATAATAATACATATCTTTTTCTAAGATCTTATTACATAAGTACTTAAATCGTATTATGAGATATTTATATTGTTACATAGGATAAAAAAAAATATAGCTAAACATTAAAAAAAAGTTTTAATATTTTGACTTCTATGTAACTTTCAACATAAAATTCATATCTTATCTATTGTTTAAAATATATTTAATATTTTCAATTTTAAATTACACTTTGAATCATATATATATTTATTATAAATACATTATTCATAACAATTCATATAAGTTGTTTGTTATTGAATATCTTATATTTAATATTAAAACTTTAACCTTTCAAAAAGATAAAAGATTCATGTCCCTTTCTATACTTTAAATATTATTTAATATTTTCAATTTTAATTTCTTATGAACCATATCTATTTTATTATAAATACATTCATTTCATAACATTAATATATCTTGTTTGTTTTCAACACTTTTTAATTTTCATTATACCAGTATAAACATAATTAAACAATTAATTTTTTATCTTATTTTTCTAACTATTTAAACAATCACACCATTATTCTAAAAATTTAGAATGTAAAATAACTTTATATAAATACTACATTACTATATTAAACTAGCCAAGTACACCTGAACCCCAACACTCTCAATGATTGAGAAAGGATGGTCAAATTATCACATTTAAAATATACATACTATTTTCAATTTTCAATTCCTCTCATAACTAGTACAACCACATTAAAGATATTAGTGATTGATATAGCCCAATGTTTCATAAATATAACAAAAAAACTATTGGAACATGAAGAATGTCTTACCAATGCACACATTTACCTCATTAACATGTATAAAAAGGTTATGGGCCAACTTTATCTTGAAAAACAAAACAATTACACATTTTATTGTCAAATGGACCATTTTGCTAAATACACTTTACTTATATATAAATGAAAGTTATAATTAATAATGAGGAACTTGTCATGGAGGAACTTATTTGAATTGGAATAATCTGAAATCCCTAGGAAATTGGTAGGCTACGAGCCACTTGGCACAAATATATTTTTTAAATTTATTACAAGTAATGGACTATTTTTCTAAATAATATATATATAATATATATAATTATTTATAATAATATATATATATATATAATTATTTTAATGTAATAGTGAGGATTATCCATGGAGGAACTTATTAAATGGGAATAATCTCAAATGCCTAAGCAATTTGTGAGCAAGGAGCCACTTGACACTCATCTAATTTTTTAAATTTATTAAAAGGCAATGCAACCTAACAAACTCTATAAAACACTACAACCCTTGATAAGAATTCAGACAAAGCATATATTGAGCATATTCCCTTCAAAATTATATCCATCAAATTAATTTATATAAATTATTTGTTTTCAACATTTAATCATATATAATAAAATCTTAAAATGTAAAATCACTCTGTATAAATAACCCAATACCACAAGGCTCAACCCTAACACTTAAAATGATTGAGTAAAAGCGATCCCTTTATTCCCAATATAAAATATATTTATTATTTCCAATTTTAAATTCCCTATAAATTATATCTACTTTTCCATAAATTATCTTATTACACTAGCAACAAACATATTATCTACTTTTCCATAAATTATCTTATTACACTAGCAACAAACATATTATGATTTTTTATCTTCTTCTTCTAACTAGTTAAACCATTAATCACTATCATATATCATAATTTATAATGTATTTTCAATTTTAAATTTTAATTTCCCTATAAATTATATGTGCTTTTCCATAAATTATCTTATTTCCAAAGTAGCAAACATATTATGATTTTTAATCTTATTTTTCTAACCATTTAAACAATTAAGTCATATCATATATCATAATTTATAAGTTATATCTACTTTGCAATAAATTATCTTATTAGACAAGCAACAAACATATTATGATTTTTTTGTCTTATTTTTCTAACCATTTAAACAAGTAAGCCCTATCATATATCATAATTTATAATGTAAAATAACATTGTATATACTCTACATTAACGGAACCAAGTACCGACCCCTTAACACCCTCAATCACACATGGTGGTCCCGTTATCCCCAGTTACACCTGTAGGTATCATTAAGTCTGGCCCCCTGACCTCCACTAACCCTGTATTATAATCCTTATGATCAACGTAGACTCTTTCGATTCCTCCGTTAGTCCCTAAATTAGCGTTAGAAAATTCGAATTTATACGACTAATGGGGGATCTTTATTTTCACTACATTCAAACTATCTGCCGTGGTCGGGGATGGCATATGCGTCCATGTGATGGATCCAGTTGCTTTAAACGCGTGCAAGGTACCTTTTGTTGCGCCAATGATGGTCGCCGACACAGCACACACCCTACCATTGACATTTCCATTTCCTTATATACACATCTAACGCACCACAGATCATCTCCTCCCGTCCAAGAACCAAAATGATGACACCCCCCTCCTCCTGTAATGAGCCGCAACAGGGTCAATCTCGAAGCAGAATGTGGATTTCATTTGCAATATACGAGCCTCAGCACGGCTGCGACATTAATGACGCGGTCACACACATGGCCAGAGTGGCCGCTCTGCTTGAAAAAGGAAACAATATTGACGTCGCCATTCTGAAGAGCCTCGAGCAACCATGGGTATGTGTACGGGAATAACAAATTTGGTTTACCATTTTTAGGAAGGTTTATATATATGAAGAGATTTGATGCTTCTTAATATTTTCTGTTTTTCTGGTTTTCAGATCAAAGACGGCCTTCCACTAATTTATTATATTGTGTATGCAGGCTGCTGTGTTTGCAGTCTGGAAAGGGGAATCCACTGGGGATGGGCTTGGGCTGAATCTGCCCGAGGTAATGTTTTTAGATTAATTTTAGATTTCTGAAATCTGCCATCAACATAAGTTCAGCATTTTATCAGATCAAAAAAAGTTTAGCATTTTATCAGATCAGAAAAAATCTCGGCCCTGACTAATCGATTTGGTGTGATAATCAGGCAGCAGCATTCACAAAGGGGATGACCAGCGCGGTAAAAATTGTGGACTCTGGTTGGTTCCGGTTGACTTCACGGGAAACAAGCATAGGGATTCCCTTTGCTCAGTTATCGCTGGGAGACATTGTTAGCCTCAGAAGAATCTACACAGCAAGCTGGAAGATACAGGATATGCTTTCCTACTGCTGCCTGGCCATACTCAAGTCCTACTTCGTTCGGCTCAAGGGCATATTATCGTCCTCCTTCTATGAGTCTCTGGACGGGAAGCAGGTATTAGGGCTAGGAGTGTGGGATAGCATTGAATCAGCGTCTTTTCTGGTAAATAATGATGATAATCCCAACGTGAACCCTTGGATAGTGTTTTGGAAAAGCCTGGGGGCCAAGAAGCTCAAATACCATGTATGCCAGGTCGTGTATGTTACATTCCGGGATCCCTGCAACCTCCAGAATTCCAGGCCGGGGTTTCAAATATAAAGTCAATGAACCAGAAATCCATGATATTTCACAGCTGCAATCAATCATTCACAGAAGGATGGATGCCCAGCGATTTCTACATTTTTTTGAGGCTTTAGATACAGAAAAGAAATCAGATGGCCAATCAGAAGTATCGAGCAGAGGTCCATTGCGTGTTATACGTTCAAGTCGTTCGGAAATAGGATGGCCCAGCCGCGCTCTTAACTTTTCGAGTTCAGACAACGTGAGTCTGACTGCACATTTGTCCATAAAATAAATACATTTTTGTCATTTTGTTTAAGCCGGTTTCAAACTTGTTAATTTTTAAGTATATATGAAATACAGATATTCTTAGTTTTATTTATAATTAAATGTATGGATGAGATGTGATGATAAAATTGGTTTTTAAAAATGTTGATCAGTATCGTAATTATTTATATCCAACCAAATAATGGCAGCGCTACATTGATATTTGTAATGGCAGACTCGCTAAGTAAATTTATTCTTATTTTCATTTATAATAATTCGGTTGTTAAACTAGCTATCAAACCAGCAGTGATCAGTGGAATATTATATGTATTTGATTTTTTTATTTAAATACTTTTTCTTTTGAATATTTTTTTTATTGAGGTGGTTGAATTGCCCTCCATTGTGGTATCGGCTCTCCATGTGAAAACGATTGTAAGCGAGATTGTATGATCTGTATCACACCAGTTCTGTACCTGAAAAAGCCCTCATTCCTTAGATCTGAATATACCCTATGAGGCGGATCGATATCTGTATATTTATGGTTTATTTTTGTCAAATTAGTAGTGAGGTTAGTTATTCTCAGTTGTTATTTGTGAATGTGAAGTGACTCATATTCTTTATACAAGAAAATTTACTTGAAATTATTAGCAATTAATTTTTAATTTTTAAGGAATAGATTTTAGTTTTATTAACTACTTTTTAATTTTTTTAAATATTAAAATTTTATATAATTAAAATGTAATTTTATAATAAAACTACAATAACATAATTTAAAATACATTTTAATTAAAAAATTTATGTGATTTTTATAAAGAAAATTATAAAAAATCTCATTTCTTTTATAAAATAATAATAATACTATAATAATCTTTCATTTAATTAATTAACCTAATAATATACAAACGAATTTTGTTAATTTATAATAATAATATTATATTTTATATAATTATTATATTTTTATAATAAATAATGTAAATCTCAAAAAACCAATAAATAAATTAAATTACACAAAATGAACAACAAAAATGGACCGTTTCCTTGCCATACACAGCCAATCTCTTAGGACTCAAATTTCCTTTACACGCGATATTAGTATTTGGGCCAATAGGTGCAAAGACATTCCAATAGTGTTTTGGGGTTTGATGATTTTTTTTCCCGTGAGTGTTTTGGGGTTTTAGGATAGTGGATTTTTTGTTTCGTTTCAAAAGGCGAAGCATGGAAAAGAAATCTTGGGAATGATATTGGAAGCAATATATGTTGAGTCGAAAAGAAATCCATATGCGTTGTGAAGTCGTCGACAAAGATTGGAAAATATATTAAGGGGGAATTCAGATTGAGGAAATGGTCCAACCAGAGGCCTGTATAGTTCAGTCACATGAACAATGAATGTTCTCAATTCCATGAGAGAAGTAAAGGCCTTCGAGATCCAATCCGTGGTCTAACAGAAGAAAAATATGGCGAGAGAATAGTTACAGAGCCACGATTGACATAGAAGATGTCATTCAGAGCAACACGCAAACAACCATATTTTTTCGGGCCATATTCGCAATGGGTTATCGTACGTCAAACTGAGGATTGCTTGCTTATTTGTGTTGTCTTCAGCTGTAAGGAATCAACACATGGAGTTCTGGCGTTGCTTTTTCCTTATGGTAATGCAATGTTTTTTTTAAGAATATGATCACGATATTTCACCACTGGTAGGATATTGTCACGCAATGGTGTGAATATAGATAAAATAAAATCAGTGGTTAGTGGGGATAATTAACAGACTGGTCTATGAGAGTTTTTTTTTTGTGTTTTCCAGTAGATCAATCTTGCTAGGCATGTCGCAAGGGCAATGCCCAGTGGCAAATTCAATCATAAATTTAACATGCTATAGGTATTATAAGTTGTATCATGTTTATAAAATAACAATAGAATTGGAATTGAATTAATCAACTTTGCTTTCCAAAATGATGTGCCCGTGAAAGTTCACTCTGAACACCCCACCATCGTCCACAAGACCTATTATGTAGGCAGTTGAAAGAGAATAAAATTTGGAGATGTACACTCATAATCGTTTTTTAATGGGGAAACCGACGGGTAATCCTAAAATCACTAGATGCTGCCATATTTAGAAAAAAAAATAATGATTGTAAGTTGACATCTACATTTTCAGCAAAGTTTAAGGCTCCAATTTCAGGAGTATTAACAAAGTAAATGATAAATAAAAAATCCAAATAACAAATTAATTAGTCTGATAACTGTTATGCAAAAACCATACTCATGTGTTGAAGATTCAATTTAGAGAGACATATTCCATTAGATGCTTATAGCCTACATATGCTAAAAATGGTCATCAAATTCTAGAATTTCATCCAAACTATACATACCCTGATTTTCCCTGTAGAATGACAAAGCCTCAAGCTCCAATCCCTGAATCACTGCTATGCAAAAACCATAAGCATGTGCTGAAGATTCAACTTACAGAGACATATTCCATTAGATGCTTATAATGCACATATGTTAAAACCAATTTATCTAGTTCATCATGAATTTGCGGCAGATTCTCATAAGTTTTGTAATTTTTGTACCTCTAACCGAGTTTCTCTATATTTCTCCCTCCTAAAGTTCAGCCTATCTCAGGGTATTCCTTCGATATATTTCCCTCTTTTGGCTTCCACTACAGATGTGTCAGTCTGTCTAGTTATCTGCCCAACAGGGAACTACATATGAAGTGTGCCATGTGAAAAAATATCAAATTAAACGTACGAAAAAACCAACAACTCGAGAAAGAATATCAAGTTGATCACTTGCTTTATCGTTGGAGTAAATGTGCAAAATAACATTGCATAAGAAAACTCAGGCATAGTACCAAATTGATTGGTAGCATTACTGCAAACTTTTCACCGGCGAAAATGCAAAGGAGTTTTAGAGAGAAAACATAAAGGAGTTTCAAAGGCAAGGAAGTGGGGTTTGTACCCATCATAAGTCAATACACCTCAGATAGTTCCAGCATAACTTTATATTTTTCCCAAATAATATATGACATATGTGTTCTACGCATTTCATTAAGGCCTCCAGTCCAAAACTTTGAATCATTATCATTCCTTTTTGAAACACCTAAAATCATTTTCCAATGACCTGCAATTAAGGCCGAGAAACCAAAATTCCTGATACGAGAATAGGCATAAAATCTGAATAGACAAAGGTCATTATCCTTCAAGTATGTATTTTTGGAAATTAACTGCATCAACATAGTAAGCATTAAATGGAAATCAATCCTAGGCCCTAAATTACAATCCTTTATAATCTGCAGAATTGCAATTTTCTAGTAAAGCTTGTTCAAAACAAATTTGACAGAACATATGACCATTTATTCCCTTTCAAGCTCCAAAAAATAATTTAAAAGGACCTCGATACTATTACCGAGATAGAGATAGAGAATAATTCAATTGAAGAGTAGCCACTTACAGAACATAACAAGAACTTTGGCCATTGTCATATAATACAAACTCTCCCATCCATATCAAACCTCCTATGTAATTCATGTTTGGAAAATTAATACAAGAGTTTATATCCTAAACTTTAAAGCTAAATGTTTTATGAACTATAAAACAGGAAAAATGACATACTGCATGCTAGATTATCAAGATAATTGATATAGATTTTCATTAAAGCCTCTAGCAACTTATCCACATAATTTAGACCTGTTGCATATAAGCTATTAAGCAATGAAAGAAGAAGATATACAATTCAAACGTTGCAAGAAAAATTTACTTCAGATGAGACAAGAACACAAATTAAGTTTCCATCTACACAAGATGTACAAATAGCATCTATGTTTGGAATTGTCAGCTTGAATTAACAAAGATGATGAATATGCAACCTTTGATTGTGAGTAGCCTTGGCTTTGATAACTAAAATTCATTCTTGACATATCATTTAGTAATTGGGATGCAGCCTTAGAAGTTATACCTTCAGAAGATGGATGAACGAAATATCTAACTACAAGATGGAATGCTTCCATCACCAGGTAAGGTTGCTTTCCTGCCCGATAAAGACTGCATTCCACCCTGTCGTTCAGATTTATCCGATGATAGTGAAATTGTATTTCTCGATGAAACAACTGTCCTCTCAGCCTTCAATTGACACTCAGAATCCATTATAGACTATAAACTTTTGATATACTTATTACCATGCCAATAAGAATGAGGGTTAAGAGACCAGAAGAGTGCCTCCTGATTATTGTTTTCCTCAATATCTCTACTTGCATTGGAGGTCAAATAGCCAAATTCTACACCCATCTGTGTAATAGAGTCTTCCAATGACAAATTCAAGCTTGTTTCTTCTTTGTAGTCCAGATGCTTAAGAGGAAGTCTTCCAATAAGAGCAGAAGGGTTATAGTGAATCAATGAGACATCTGGAATGGAGCCCTCAAATCCACAAGTAGCGGAAGCAACAAGTTGGTGAGAAATTTTATTTGCTTCACTCTCCAAACTATCAGCATTCATTCCATTTGAACTATTTCTGAGGTCCAGCTCTTCCAAGTCAAGTGTCAAGATTGATGATGATATGCTATCACAATCTTGATGCCGCAGAGAGTAGTGTTTCTCGGAAGATGATATGCTATCACAATCTTGATGCCGCAGAGAGTAGTGTTTCTCGGAAGATTATATGCTAGCACAATCTTGATGCTGCAAGTAATAGTGTTTCTCGGAAGACAATATGCTATCACAATATTGAGGTTGCAAAGAATAGTGTTTCTCCCCTAGGTAGCTACTCAACTCATTTTGTAGTGCTGAAGAACTCTCAGAAGTATGTGGACCATTCACCTCTGAGGTACTCTCCTCGGAAGTGCATGTGAAGCATTTCTCATCTGACACTTTCCCCAAAAGTCGCCTGTCAAATCTTGGTCTGAAACGGATCCTGGTAAAGTGTTAAAGATGACCTGTCTCATCTCTTCTATGTAAACCTTTTCTTTCATTTTTTTTGGTCCATCTCTGCAAACCTTTTGTCTCTTTCACAATGAGTTGGTAACTATATTGAGGGTACTTGTTTAGAATTATAGCTATCTTTTTCGATTAGTTTTTTAAATCAGTTTTCCTTCAAGAACCTTTCTAGAGCCTTTAAATTCAAATTAAACATTCATGCAAAACTACTGCATACCCATTCCATTATTGTAGAGAAATTATGACAACGTGGTATTTCCTTCATGATTTTAATCTCTCCTCATTATTATCTAAATTCGAGACATTCTCTGACTGTGAGGTTTTTCTTCAGATAATTGGGGACCTCATTGCTACAAGAAACAATCGTGCACGGCCAACAGGTCCCAACAATGTTGAATTTGTAATTTCAACCGCGCGTGGGCTAGCATTCAACGCACCTCAAAACCACCCAGCAATACCACAAACCACCGGTAACTTTATCGCACCGCTCTTTGGCATGAAGTGGTTTCCGTACACAAGGGCTAGATAAAACTTGGCGCTGACGCGTCGATGAGGCATGACATCAGCCTCTGACATTTATCGGAAGGTAAATGTTGACCAAAAAGGACCTTCCGTCCGATCTGCTCCAGCCTTATCCACCGTTGATTGTTCAAAGTTGCACTGTGGAGTAAAGCTCGGTTAAAAAGGGCTTCCGATATTCTTGTCAGCCGTCCGATGTGATTCTTCACTCTCCGTCGTCGATTGCATGAAGCTGCATACGGGCCGCATCAAATCAAATTGCGTGGAGTAAAGTCAAGTTGAATTTTGACCATACCTTATTAAAGTCTTGTCATAACGCGTAGGTGGATTATTAAATGTTTGTTTACAGCATGTATGGGCTAGAGTTAAATGAAGACATGGGCAAAGACATATAGTTTAAGATTATTACTTTTTTATATTCAAGGGTGTGGCGTAAGTTTGGTTTTTACGGAACAAGTAAAAACATTTTTTTGTAGTTGACCATTCAGTAAGTGTTAGAGATGAAGAACGCACAGCAGTGCACGAGCGGAGAAGTGAAGGAGTGAATGAAGAAAACCAGGGGGAGGTTTGTATCAAAACCATGAATTGTTTCACACAGCAGTGAAAAGGTAAAATAGTAAATCCGTGTAATCTTTGTTTTCACACAGCAGTGAATGTAAATGAAATTTTTACACACAGTGGTGTAAAATTTCAAAGGAGACAGAGTAATTTCTTTTGTAATGTTTTGGTGAATCCCTCTGAGTGAAAGAGGATGAATATGTATTAGTGTTTTTATTTTAATGAATAGAAATCTTTTATGGTGGTGCAATACTCTGTTGAGTAAATTTTTTTTATAAAGCTTCCCTGTGCACAAAAGATCCCGGAGTAAAGAAAACAGAGCATTGCCTCTGTGTGTTTTATTTTTGTGTTTTTGGGATTTTACCAGAAAAATCCCCAACAGTGGTATCAGAGTAGGCTTAGGCTCTTTGAAGACATCAAAGAAGCTGAAGGAAGGAGTTGTTGACTGCAGCAGTGTCTCAGCAGAAGAGTGAAGACTCAGTCAAGAAAATACTCAGGTATTTCACAAAGTTTTTTGTGTTGCTGAAGAAGCAGTCAGTTGTTTTAAAATACACAGTCAATAAATTGAAGCATAACTAAGGATCCAAGGAATGGCCAGCACAAGCACTGGTATGGGTATGTTTAACACCTAGCTCCCACAGTTTAATGGGAAGAACTATGACTATTAGGCAATAACCATGAGAGCCCTGTTTGCCTCTCAAGACTTATGGGAATTAGTTGAAGATGGTTTTGAAGAACCAGCAAATGAAAATGAATTCAATAGATTAACTCAGGGAGAGAAAGATCTATTAAAGAGAAATAGGAAGAAGGACTCAAAAGCCCTTGTATTTTTGTATCAAGCAATAGACCAGAGTGTGTTTCCAAGGATAGCAGCAGCCAAGACATCCAAAGAAGCATGGAAAACCCTCAAGACAGCCTATCAAGGCATGGAGAAAGTGAAGACAGCAAAACTACAGTTGTTGAGTAGAGATTTTGAAAACCTGTGCATGAAGGAGTCAGACAATATTGACTCATTCTTCACATATGTAATTGGTCTGATCACACAAATGAGGACTCATGGAGAAACCATTGAAGAAAGGAGGATTGTGGAGAAAATATTGAGGGTCTTACCCTCAAAGTTTGATGCTATTGTCACCACCATTGAAGAGACAAAAGATCTCTCAAACTTTTCAGTTGATGAACTTCATGCATCACTGATAACACATGAGCAAAGGTTGAGTAGAAATGAAAACTCATCTCTAGAGCAAGCCTTTAAGACCCAGATGTCCTTTGGAAGAGGAAGAGGTCAAGGCAGAGGAAACAAGAGAGGAAGAGGCAGAATCCAGAACAGAGGTGGAAGGAACAGTCCAGCAAATGCTCAAGGAAGAGACAACAATCCAAATCAGAACCAAGGCCAAGGCAGCAGCCGACAAAGAGAACAACATCATGCTCAAGGACAAAGGTATGAAAAATCCAATGTCCAATGCTATTATTGTAAAAAATATGGGCATTATGCCAGTGAATGTAGGAAGAAGCAGCATGATATGAGTAATAGACAAAATGCAAATGTTACTAGAGAGAACATCAGCCAAACTAATGTGTTGTTAGTTTGTAACATGGCTGAAACAAATAGTGAAGACATATGGTTTTTAAACTCAGGTTGCAACAATCATATGACAGGAAATATAGCTCTCTTTTCTGACCTAGATAAAAATATGAAATCAGAAGTCACACTAGGAACTGATAGCAAAGTTTCTGTTATGGGAAAAGGGGAGGTAAAAATATTTACAAAGCAAGGAGAAAGGAAAACCATAGCAGATGTGTACTATGTCCCCGGAATGAGATGTAACCTCTTGAGTATTGGACAGCTTGTTCAAAAGAGTTACAATGTTTATTTTGTGAATGATGTGTGTACCATCATGGATATACCACCCAGCAAACGATGCATTGCTGAAGTGAAGATGACAAGGAACAGGATGTTCCCTCTCAGGATCATGGCAGATTTGAAAAACAAAAATGAAATTGCAGCAGTTACCCAACAGGCCTTCCAAAGCGTGCCAAACGATGAAAATTGGTTGTGGCACTTGAGATTTGGACATATCAATTTTGGAGGTCTAAACTTGTTAAGCAGAAAAGGAATGGTGAAAGGATTACCATTGATAGAGAAACCAGACAGCCTTTGTGAAGGTTGCATTTTGGGGAAACAACATAGAGAAATTTTTCCATCAGGTAAAAGCATAAGGGCAAAGGCACCCTTAGATATCATCCACTCAGATTTATGTGGACCGATGCAAGCTCCATCATTAGCAGGTAGCCAATATTTCCTAACATTTATTGATGACTTTACAAGAAAGACTTGGGTCTATTTTCATAAAAACAAAAGTGAAGTGTTTGAAAAATTCCGAAATTTCAAAGCACTTGTGGAGAACCAAAGCGGGCTGCATATTAAAGTTTTGAGAAGTGATAGAGGAGGTTAGTATGTCTCCAAGGAATTCCTAAGATTTTGCAGAGAAAATGGAATTCACAAACAATTTACAGCTAGGTACACCCCACAGCAAAATGGAGT
>APFE030904146.1:0-17818 GCA_000404065.3 Pinus taeda | reverse complement strand
CCTCTTTTAAAATTGTAAATGCATCTTCTTTTCCTTTCACTTTTGATGTTGAAAAGGATTCCAACAATGAGTATGATCAGCTTTATGAACCTCATGTGACCCAAGTCGTTGTCATACCCCATGTATCAAATCCTATACCTTCCAAGTTTCAAGAGAGATTATAAACCCCTCAAATTACCTCCTATCCTCCATGAATTTCCAGTAAATAAATATAAGTATCTCCCTATATTTTATGGAGGATTTGACAAGATTTCAGCTAAAAAGCACATCTAGGAATTTGAAAATTTCCTTGACCTTTTCGAAGTTGAACAAGATGATGTATGTGTGAGAGTTTTTTGCTCAATCATTGCAAGGACAGGCTAAGAGACAATTTAAAATTCTATTAGCGAGGAGTATTCCTAATTTCCAGTAGCTTGAGCACACTTTCCTTGACAGATGGGAGGTTAAGAAAAACCCTTTCCATATTCTGGCTGAATATGAGAGTCAAAAGAGGGATCCGAGCGAGACAGTTCCGGAGTTTACAACCAGGGTTAATAAGGTTTATAACTTAATACCTACTGATATAAAATCCACCCCAGGGTTGGCTATGCTTCATTACCCTGATGGCTTCGATGTTGAAATGGCCTACCAACTAAGGGAGAGAAACTCAGCTACCTTGGAAGATATGCAAAAGAATTTTGTCAGCCTAGAAGCTAACTTGCTAGCTGAGAAATCCAAGTTGAAGACTAAAAATATGGTAACTATCAAGGAAGAAACTTCTACATCATCAGATTTTAAGTTGGACACTTTAGTGAAAACCATGGACAATATGATGGAGAGAATGACTCTAGGAGATAGAGCTATTGCAAGGGAACCACAAGGAGGTCCCCAAATCAAAAATCCTAATTTTAGAAGGCATCAGATTCAAATTAAGCAAAGAGAGAAGAGGAATCCTACTAATCAGTAACAGATAAGACATCCTTTCCAAGAAATTTTGCAGAAGAAGCAGAGGTTGTTAGATCAAACTGTTCTGTTGTTGATTCATGCCACCATGGGCTAGAAACTGTTTGTTTTATATATTCACTTCAAGATAGTAATGAAGAGAAACCAATGACATGTTCTCAACAAGAGAATGTTCAGTTATAACATCTTATAGAAAGAAGACAGTCGGTCTGTATCAGTTTTGACAACAATAAATAACATGAAGAAAATACTAAATCAGTTGAAGAAACTTTGCCCTTTTTTTTTCTTCATTTCAATTACTAAAGGAGAACTTTCATAGTGTTATAATTTAGTAGTCTCATAGTATTGACATCAAACATGAGGAAAACAATGAGTTCGTTGATGGAAACCCTATACCCTTATCATTTTTCTTCATTTGGACTATTGAAAGAAAATTATAATATTACTAATGAAGCAGGGAAGCACGCTGACAACATAAATTGGAAGCAACCTTCTAATGGATTTGGTGACCATGTTACTTGTTATATGGAAGACTTTTTTAGTTTAAAATCACAACCATTGAGTAACCATGAGATTGAAGATGTAATTGAAGGGTTGAAACATGAAGAGAATTGTGAATTAATTCAAGGTAGTTATGTGCCATTAAGTTTTGGTTCATTGTATTTCTTGAAGAAAAATGTTAAAACTGTTATGAAACCAGCTCACAAAAAGATAGAAAACATAGATGAATGCCTGAGAAATAAGCCTCTTCGAGGGGGAAACCTCCTTTACATTACACAAATGAACAATTCTTGGATGATACAAATGACAAGACCTCCTTTCTATATATAGGAATCTAAGGGTTCATACCAACATAACAATGATATTGTCATGGCACAATAATAAAAATAGTGGGCTTCTATGGGGCACAATAATAACACTATGGGGACTACATGGGCACAAAAATATAATAAGGGGGTTGTACTAATAACAATAAGCGGTTACACTTGTAATATAGGGACCTAACATGCCACTCTACTTAAAAAAGTGTTGTCCTCAATGCTTGAGTAGTTCTTGATGCTTCTGTATAAATTCTTGTCCTCCCATGTGGAATCTTTGGCGAGTAAGTTCTTCCACATGATGAGATACTATGAAATTGATCTATTTTGTAGCTTTCGATTTCTCGGTTCTATGACTGCTTCAGGTTCCAATATGACTTTTCCTTCCTTGTCAAGTTATTGCAATATTGTTTGAACTGGGATCTTCTGCAACTTTTGAATGAGTTCCCACTCCTTTGGGTATATGGATATATGTAAGGCCTGATGTTTCGAGGAACACTTCGTGGAATAGAATGAATAGCATGATCATGATCACAAATAGGTGGGAGGTCTTTGGGAGTCTCAAATACCTAAATTTATCAGATTATATCTCTGAAAATATAGTGAGACAAGATCTAAAATTCAGATCTGAGGTTCAGACCAATCTCTTCTCAAATGGGTTTTTGTTTTAGCTTCTGAAACTTCGTAGCGAAACAGTTATAGCGAAAATCCCACAATGACCCGTTTTAGTTGAAATTCTAGAACTTGCAAAAACCCTAACTTCCTCAAATCATATCTCCGAAAATATAGTGAGAAAAGCTCTGAAATTCAGACCCGAGGTTTAGCGTGAGTTCGTTTCAAATGGTTTTTTTCTTCGCTTCTGAAACATCGTAGAAAACAAGTTATAGCGAAAATTCCATAATGACCTATTTGGAGTAGGGAAACCCTAGAAACCAAAGCTCTGATACCAGATTTTATGAAACCAGCTCTGATACCAAATTTAGGGTTTCTGCAGACCCCCGAATTACATTCCAAACAAGCCACCTTGGAAAAATCGTCATAACTGTCTCTCTGAGCATCATATTGAAATTTCATAAGAAGTTATAAAAAGACGACGGACTTTAGTTTACCTAACAAAAACTAACACTGAAGCAAAGGATGTTGAGCTTTGAAAAATTCATATAGTCTCTTCAAAACCAATACACAATAAATTACTACAACCCTCTTCGGTTTTCAATGATCCAATAGCTGATTTTTTGGATGGTTTCTATAGTCAAATTTATCCTCCTTTAGATAGTTCTAAGCCTAAAAACATGGGTCATGAAAACTTATTTTTGCAGCCAATATCATTGTCTTGTTCAATAGTGCTTTCATCACAAAGGTCACATGAAGATTTGCAGCCTTATTGTGACAACTATAGGATGAAATTGCATGAAAGAAAGGATTTAGATAAAAGTTTGTATTCATGGTATGTAGACCACCTAAAGAAGAATTGCAATATGCCAGATAAGATGAACTTTAATATTTATCCATTTGAGGATCCTTTTGTAGCGTTATTGGAGTTAGCAAGTGGGCCTAAGTTCTTAAATTTTGTCAAAGTTGAATTAGTTTGAAATTTTTTACTGGAGTCATTATTTAGTAGGTTTTATATTTTTCTTGTGAACAAGCACATGCAGAGAACTCAACCAATGGATAAAGTGATTGTGTGGTTAAACAGGTTGTTTGAATTCACTAAATCAAGTAGCTTGTGGATTAGTTAGAGTGGGTATGTGTGATGAATAATCTCAACACCCTGATCATTATTTTCATTTTTAGTTTGCATTTGGCTTCAATTGGAGAAGATTGTAGGTTAGACAATATTGCAGTTGGGAGTAGCCCAATGGGTTAGGCTTCTAGCCTACGATGTTCTTGGCACCTCATAGGGAGGATGCCATCCCCATTGGAGACAATGTTAGGGTCCTATATTATAGGAACCACAATCATTTTTCTCCCATTATTCATTTGAGCTCATTTTTGTAAATATCAATGTTGGTTTCATGAGTGATATGGTCTAGAGGGGTCTATTTGTCATAATTCAAAGTGTAATGTCATGAGGGATCATCATTAAAAGGGTAATCATAAGGGGTCAAGTTAAATAGGTATAGTGGTCAAGTTGCATCAAGGTAATCATGAGAAAGATTGTGTTGTCACGCTTTTTCATCTTGGGCACATAATTATAGGTGTTTTGAGTTAGTTTATGTGTCAAATCATGACTGGTCATGACATCAGCAAGGGTACAACGACCTGTAGTACAAGTGTTACGCTTTTTTTTTCCAAATTCAAAATCATGATTATCGCCATAAACTCTGCTCTTGATTATCATGGGAGGTTATTTGCATGGTTAGATTCATCCAATATCTCTCCTCTTTATCATTCTCATCAGAAGCTCGGTGTGTGGTCATTCTTATTCGCTGCACAAAGGAGGTAGGGGAGGCACCACACTTTTGCTCCAAGAAGAAGGTTTGAGGTTTGAAGGTTTTCATTTGGCCTAGGAGCATTCTTACAAGTTTAAAACGTTGAATGGGTCATTACATGCCATCCCAGTACCCTCAGCATGTCAGATGATGGTCGAAGGTAGTATAAGCTTGGAGCGCTACACTTTTACAAAATCACCATATTTTCACCATATCTCTTAAAACATGCACACATTTTCCATGAAATTTTTATCGTAGTTTATATGGGGGTGATATGAATAAGCCCACTTAATTTGAGGCCAAAATGCTTCATGATTTTCAAGAAACAAGCCACCATAATCTACATCCATTTTTTCATTCTCTCAAAATCCATGAGTCGAATTTGGCTCAATGTTTTTTTGGAGAAGTTTTATGATGATACTAACTTGATGTGAAAAAACCAGCTCAATATGTCTTACAATTTAGGAGATATTAAAAAAAATAACAGTCACTGTCCTTCTCTACTGCGTTTTTGGGTGTGGAGATGAATGTTTGGTATTTTTTATGAAGAAAGGCTTGAGGGAGGTATGTGATATGATCATTTCAGTGTCAGCATCATCATCCAAGTGTGAAGCTTGTATAAAAACATCACTGACCACTCAAACTATGAAAAGGAGGTAGGGGCGCTGGATTTCCACAAAGTATTGCATTTCTCACAAACCGATGGTCAAATCTCTATCACAAGTGAAAACTTAAGCTTATTTCAATACCCTGGTTTTGAATTGTTACCCAATTACATGCATGAGCTAAGAAAATAACATAAAAACCTGCAAGACACCATTTTCATTATCGGTGTGCTTTTTCTTATTTCGTCACATTTTCTCCTAATCATTGCGCTTCCACACAATGCTCCATCTTTTGCACTTGCCTTTGTCGAACTGTAAAAATTTGATTTTCAGCCTCCAATATAAATATACTCGATCCATTACACTGAATTAAAGCTCCTTTTCATAAATTTGTGTGCTTAAGAAGTGTTTGAAAGCCCATTTTCTCGTGCGTTGTGCTTATGGCATTGCGCCTATCCCTCTAAATTTTCTACCACCAGTATCAAACATTTGCAAGTTGTTTTGGGGTTTTTCTGAAGAAGGTTTGTGTTTATTAGTTTCTTTTGTATAATTTCTTTCCTAATCATCATCAAAGGTTAATTTGGAGATTCCTTGTCATTACTCTTACACTGATTGCACAAAACAAGTTTTCCTTAAACCTTAGTCTATTCAATGTTGCAAAACAAGCATCATGTCAACTGTAGAGGAAATAACTAAGAGCCACTAAAATAATTGGAAGAGAAAGATAGGGGAAGATTAGACCTATTCATTGAGGTGGCCAAAAATTGAATGTTGGAAGGGGTAAAGTAACACAATTTTATTTTTTGGCTTTTACCTAAAAAGTATGCTTGTTTATATGGTTGGGGTTACAGGTGATATTGTTTGGCACAAAGTTCCCCTAACGACCAGAACTCTAAAACTATTTTGAAGAAGCATCTTCGTTAAATTTTGTGCTCTAGCTAGCATTAGTGTTTTTTATGTAAAGTTGGGCATTTTGCATTATTGGTCAAGGGACGATGGAATGGGGTATATAGCATGGTCATTACAGTGTCGACATCATCATTAGTGGTTTCATCTTGTCTACAAACATCCTTGACCACTTAAACTATAAAAAGAAGATGGTGTTGTGCTTCTGAGACAAACGCTACACTTTTTGCTACAAGAGGATTTGTCAGAGTTTGAGGTTTTGTATGGTAAACGAAAGATTCTAAAGGGTAAGGTGTCCATATGCAGGTTTATTTGCAAGTGTTGGAGCTATCAATTAGCTCAGGAACCTACTAGAATCCTTTCAACCATCAAGAATTGCGCTTTTGCGCTGCATTTTTGCAGTTCTGGAAGTTTGGGAGTTTGTGCAGTGCCAGGCATTGCGTCTCCAAACAAAGTTACTTTTGAGCGACTTATGTTAGTCTAAACATGATGTAATTTGTTTTTTAGGTGTTATTAATTGTAATAAAACATTTTCATACTCACAATATTGATTTGGGGCTAAGGAATTAATGTAAAGTGTTTAGAAAAGATGTATTTATGCATTCCCTAGTTTTAGGCAGTTATGTGATATATTCTCTAAAAACAATTCCTATGTCAGATCTTGATGGTGTTGTGCTTCTTTCATGTTGTAAGTTTGTCTTATGATATTTGCATCTCTTGTATGTATGTCTTCATTCTTGGATGAACTAGAACTTAATTCATAGTTCATCTAAAGGGTGCTCTGATTTAGTTTTACCAAGTGATCTATGTTTTCTTCTTAATACGACATTCAAAATTTATCTCTAGTTTGATACTCATTATGTTGCTTCCATTTTTCTCACACTCACCCTCCTACAATGAATTAATTCCATCACCAAGACTGCCTACCTTGCCCCTATGGAAAAACCCTTTCTCTCTTCATCTATCACCAGACAAATAATCAATCTGCCATGACTCCATGCCCAATGGAGTTGTCTCCTTTTTTACCAGCAAACCATTGAAAATCAGACATTATTGAACACTATACCTAGCCTAATATAAGATTAGTTGAACAACCTAAGTGAGAGAGCCCTCTTTAAGGCTAGAAAATCTAGATTCTAGCCTAAAAGTGGTTTGTGGTTACCTCTGAATTTCTCTTGTTAGCCTATGGAAACTGCATAGTGCTAACACACATGAGAGAATTCCAACTTTGAAAAAACACCTCAAAGAAATATAAATGACTATGTCAAAAATAAAACAAGGATGGCAACAAAACAAGGAGTGCGACATACTCATTGATCTTCTCAATCCATAGATCACTAAGACAATATGTAAGGAATATGCAAGATGTAGATATTTAAGAACCTACACTTATTTTAAAGTGTAAAGATTTTTTTTTTTTTTTTAAATAACATTTTCCTTTATAATTTTGATGGAGCATTTTTTGAATAATGAAAATTAGTATATATTTTAAAAAGTTAGAAAATTAACTCATAAATTATATAAGGTTGCGTTTTTTTTCCCTCTTTTGATGATTTCAAAAAGCCTTATTTCTTTCCAATAAGAAAAAAACATTTTAAAATGTTTTTTCTTATGGAAAGAAATAAGGCTTTTTGAAATCATCAAAAGAGGGAAAAAAAGGCAACCTTCATTGAAATAGTTGCAAGTTCATACATTTAGGTACATCATTATATAATGTTCCAAAAATTTGGTATTTCACGGTAAAGAACACTAGCATATAAACACATATATCCCAAAAGAAAATCATAGTTTTTGCAAAAAAGAAAGAAAGAAAGATCAAATAGTAGTAAACAAAACAAATATGTCAATTATTTCCAAAGGTCAAGAATATATTTTTGGACCTACTCAACTTTTTTTTTAACCTTGCATGTGCTTTGGTCCAAATCTAGTTGTGTCTCTAGACATGCTCAAGAGATATCAAAGAAAGATATAGTAGATTACAATTTTTTTAAGGAAGAAATAAGTAATTTAAAAAAAAAAAAAATGAGTAATTTTATAATTGAGTTATTGTTATCATCGACGTGATTAAATTCATTGGGTCCCATAGATATGCAATTTTTGAAATCCTTATTCTTTTACCAATTCTAAAATTAGTTTAAAGAAAATAACTTTGCAAAATTGTTTAAAGTTGAACCAATATTAGTACACATATGCTTAAAAAAATGTTAAAATTCATATCTAAAATCCCACTAACTCCTCTCACACGACTAGAACCTTGACCTCCACAATCAAGAAAATCCCAAAAAGGAAGTATGTTTGAATGAAGGCTTCATGAGTGAGGGAGTGATTATTTTCCCTCGATATTTGTTTGATATCTCTTAGTGTGGATAAAAGTTGTTTAATAAGTGCTTTGATTGCTTTATGTTTTGGAATTTTGTAATGTGCAGATAGGTTTTGAGATTTTCTTCCACATATTTTGTCTAAGGATAAGTTGTTAATAAGTATTTTTATTGGTTTTATTTTGGAATTTTGTAATTTGTAAATAGTTTTTGAGATTTTTTTCCACATATTTTGTTTTCAAAGATAAATGTTGTTTTTTCTATTTGGCTTTTTTTTTTATACTTCTTTAGAAAAACACAATAAATGAATAAATGATAGACTGATTCAAATTTAACTTTTTTGTGTTTTAGAATTTTGTAATTTGCTAACAACCTTTGAGATTTTCTTCCACATATTTTGTTCCTAAGGATAAGTATTGTTGTTCCATTTAACTTATTTCCTTCCATATTTTTTTGGACAACGAACAATAAAAGAATAAATGGGAGCACATAAACAAAATATATTTAGGAGGGTGGTTTAGTATCCATATTTTGTTCCTCCATCCGGAGGGAGCCATGGTATCAATACTAACATGTTAATGGGGTGCCATAAATACACTTTAGTGCCACGTATTTGGACTATGAATTTTAAAGTGATTATAATAATTAAATTTGTAGTTTTGGTGAATTGTTTTGATAGATTAATTTTCTCTTTTAAATAAGTTATATTCCATATGAATACCACGAGCCAATACCATGGATTTTCAATACCATGGGTCAATACCATGGATCAATACCATGGGCATTTTTATTTTTATTTGATTTTTATACGGTTATTTTTTATTTTTATTTTTTATTCCTTTCTTTTATTTTGACAAAGTAAATTATTTACATTACATGAAATTTTTTCTTTAATTTTTATTTTTATGTAATTTGATTTAGTCAAAATGCCAAACATTTTGTTACAACATCTCTACTATATTCGGCTTGAAAGCACCTCTTGACAATATAAATTAAATTTAACCCTAAAATTCTATATATAACTTATAATTTATAATAAACCAGGGGTTTTGACAGCCCCTGGTTTTTCCCGTGGTATTCTTGAGCCATGGATTTGTCCATGGTATCCTTCTCTAATATAGCCTATTTAAAGACGTAAAATTGCAATGAATTTTTATTGTTATTAGTTTTTGGATTAGTCTCATATGTTTTGGAATAATAAAATTTTCTGTGTGGTTCAGGGACACTCGAGATTGGTGATTGCTACATAAATGATGGAGCTTGCCTTGGTTCAGGGACACTGGAGATTGGATGGATCTTGCCTTGGTTCAGGGACACTAGAGATTGAATGGAGCTTGCCTTGGTTCAGGGACACTAGAGATTGGTGATGAGCTTGCATTGGTCTTGCCTTGGTTTAGCGACACTGGAGATTGGTGATTGCTACGTCAACGATGGAGCTTGGCCCTGGTTTTTCCCATGGTATTCTTAAGCCATGGATTTTTCCATGGCATCCTTCTCTAATGTAGCCTATTTAAAGACATAAAATTCCAATAAATTTTTATTGTTATTAGTTTTTGGATTAGATCTGAATTTGAATTTAAATGGGTATTGACATTGTGTGGGAAGTATTTTAGATTTCAGAACATATTTGACAATTATTGAAAAATTTTCACCGTCAAATTTGATGTGTGTGTTTTTTTTTCACTTACTGGTTCACGGATACCCTGGTCAGTGGTCAGTGGGTAAATTTGATGTGTGTGTTTTTTTTTCACTTACTGGTTCACGGATACCCTGGTCAGTGGTCAGTGGGTAGCCGCTACGTCCAGGGGTTTAAATCTCTGAGTCAGTGGGTAAATTTGATGTGTGTGTTTTTTTTTCACTTACTGGTTCACGGATACCTGGTCAGTGGTCAGTGGGTAGCCGCTACGTCCAGGGGTTTAAATCTTTGAGTCAGTGGGTAAATTTGATGTGTGTGTTTTATTTCACTTACTGGTTCACGTATACCCTGGTTAGTGGGTAAATTTGATGTGTGTGTTTTTTTTTCACTTACTGGTTCACGGATACCTGGTCAGTGGTCAGTGGGTAAATTTGATGTGTGTGTTTTTTTTTCACTTACTGGTTCACGGATACCCTGGTCAGTGGTCAATGGGTAGCCGCTACGTCCAGGGGTTTAAATCTCTGAGTCAGTGGATAAATTTGATGTGTGTGTTTTTTTTTCACTTACTGGTTCACGGATACCCTGGTCAGTGGTCAGTGGGTAAATTTGATGTGTGTGTTTTTTTTTCACTTACTGGTTCACGGATACCCTACCCTGGTCAGTGGTCAGTGGGTAAATTTGATGTGTGTGTTTTTTTTTCACTTACTGGTTCACGGATACCCTGGTCAATGGTCAGTGGGTAGCCGCTACGTCCAGGGGTTTAAATCTCTGAGTCATTGGGTAAATTTGATGTGTGTATTTTTTTTTCACTTACTGGTTCACGGATAACCTGGTCAGTGGTCAGTGGGTAAATTTGATGTGTGTGTTTTTTTTTCACTTACTGGTTCACGGATACCCATTTGATGTGTGTGTTTTTTTTTCACTTACTGGTTCACAGATACCCTGGTCAATGGTCAGTGGGTAGCCGCTACGTCCAGGGGTTTAAATCTCTGAGTCATTGGGTAAATTTGATGTGTGTATTTTTTTTTCACTTACTGGTTCACGGATAACCTGGTCAGTGGTCAGTGGGTAAATTTGATGTGTGTGTTTTTTTTTCACTTACTGGTTCACGGATACCCTGGTCAGTGGGTAGCCGCTACGTCCAGGGGTTTAAATCTCTGAGTGGGTTAGGGGTTTAAATCTCTGAGTGGGTAAATTTGATGTGTGCGTTTTTTTTTCACTTACTGGTTCATGGATACCCTGGTTAGTGGGTAGCAGCTACGTCGAGGGGTTTAAATCTCTGAGTGGGTTAGGGGTTTAAATCTCTGAGTGGGTTTAAATCTCTGAGTGGACGCCACCCGAAGGGTGGTCAGTGGGTAAATTTGATGTGTGTGTTTTTTTTTCACTTACTCGTTCACGGATACCCTGGTCAGTGGGTAGCCGCTACGTCCAGGGGTTTAAATCTCTGAGTGGGTTAGGGGTTTAAATCTCTTTCTGGTTAGTGGGTAGCGTTAAATCTCTGAGTGGGTTAGGGGTTTAAATCTCTGCCTGGTCAGTGGGTAGCCGCTACGTCCAGGGGTTTAAATCTCTGAGTGGGTTAGGGGTTTAAATCTCTGCGTCCAGGGGTTTAAATCTCTGAGTGGGTTAGGGGTTTAAATCTCTGAGTGGACGCCACCCCAAGGGCATCAACACCTCCACTCACCCGAAGGGCATCAACACCCCTTGGCCTATTTACTGACCTAACCCCAAGAGCTTTCGGGATTCGACCCTGTGACCTCCCATTGGCAAGGCACTTGATTTGATCGATTGAGCTAATTCTTGAGGAAGATTTGATGTGTGTGTTATAATAAGTCCATTGGCAAGGCACTTGATTTCACCGATTGAGCTAACTCTTGGGGCAGATTTGATGTGTGTGTTATAATAAGTAAAATGGGGTAGATTTGATGTGTGTGTTATAATAAGTAAAATGACAAAATGACTTCCAATTTTAAAGATAGCCTACAGTAAAATATTATGAATATTATAATACCTCATTCAACTATATGTACAAATTATAGTACATTACATTAACTTTATGTCAATAGATTGGTGAGAATTTTAACACTCTATTTATGCTTCTATTTATCAAGAAACCAAACCCCTATGAATGGAAGATGGTTGCTATACATTTGTAATTAGTATTATTTTTCCCTTTTTGTTATCGGATTCTTATTCTGAACTTTTGGGGTTCACAAGCTTGTTTAGTTATCATCAACAAATATTGGTTTCCATTAGATCTCGAATATGCACGGAAATAGTAAGTTCACAGTTCCATCATTCTACGCATCCTTGCCTCCTTGCGGAGGAATGGGTTGGTGAAGAAATCTTATGAGATTATGAGCTCTAAAGTGGGACTTCTAATTTTTTCCTCAACAGGGAAGTTATAAAAATTCACCAATCCCATGTGTGTTCGATGAGTATCTTCCCTAACTATTAGATTTATATTCTGCATAATTCTTTGGAATGTTTGACTTCCCTAGACTATTAATGTGTATTTCCCTAGACTGAATGTTTGATTTCTCTCATTATTATTTGTCACTCTCTATTTACATAAGTAATGAAAACGTTTTAGGGATAATTGTAAAGCGATATACTCTTGAAAGTCTTCGCCATTATTTCAGATATAACATGAATACTAAGTTAGATACATGTTTGATTATCGTTAGATATATTTTTTATTATCATTTCACAGTTCCCCATAAATGATTCATTGTTCTTTCACTTGGAGAAAAAACTTTGGGCATAATTGTCTATGTTCACTAGTTAAAGAAAGGTGTTAGCTTTTATTCTGGACTTGTAAAGCTTTAGGTTGATATGATTCATTGTTCTTTAACGTTGGACTAGAGAGGAAATCTTGGGCATAACTTTCTACTGTTCACTAGTTAAAGGTCAAAAGGTATTAGCTTTTATTTTGGACTTGTAAAGCTTTAGATTGATGATACTTCAGAACTGAAATAAACATTTGGCAATTGATAATTATGTAGTCATTGGTTTAAGTTCCAATGGTTTCGAAAAAGGATTACCTTACCCTAAAACTCGAGGCTTTCCTTACAATAAAACTCAAATATACTTATATTGAAGTTTCAAAGCAATAGAAATTGATAACTCCTTTGTATCCATTTATTTGATTTTTCCAATGTGTGTGCAAGGGGATATTCAATGCACTCAACATTTGTGAAAAGGAGATATTTCTCTTTACTAAGCAGAGGTTGTAATTTTTTTTGTTGGTAGAGGTTGCAGTTTTTAGTTGGCATCTTGCACTTTATGAAACAGTTTGGAAAGTGGTTGTCTAATTAGGAAGGTTGACATTTCTAAATTCTGACATAAAATTCTCAGAATTAATGCCTTACACCTTATCATGAAATGGTACAAGTGGTGTTTCAACTGAGCTGATATGCATATCCCTTGGTATATGTGAGTCACCAGATCTACTTTGTAAGGGTGGTGTCATTAAGTTCTCAGAATTGATGCCTTGCACCTGATCATGAAATGGTACAAGTGGTGTTTCAACTGAGCTGATTTGCATATACCCTGGTATTGGTGACTCAACAGTTCTACTTTGTAAGGGTGAATCAGATTGAAAGATCTGACGGACCCCATTCAAAAATCTTACACTAGCTTCCACATTGGAATTTCTGCCATGAGCGTCACCTGAGCTTGCTGAACGTCCTGGCAAGTGTGTGCATTTATGTCTTCTCACTCTCATAAGTCTTCTTACTCTTACATGTCTTCCTACTCTTTTTGGGATGAGGCTTTTTGGAATGAGGTTTTTGGGAGGTGCCTCATCAGGAAAATTGAGCCAGGCTTTCTTCCCTCTGCGCCTCTTGGCTTCTGCATCTTATAAAGCAGCTTCTAACTGTGTATCATAGGTACCAACGCAAACATTCACGCCTTCGATGGGATCCCTGACTTCTACAGCCCATTTTCCTTTGCGTCGTTTTATACTTTGTATAGGGTCTTCCGCTGCTTCTTGCTATCTGTCTCGTCTGCTCCTTTGATTTGGGAATTTGCAGCAAGACCTCCTTCAAAGAACATTAAATTTAAAAGCACATTATAAACTATATGAATCTAAAACTTAATATGAACATCTCAAATTGTGAGATAATTCAACTCACTTTCATGGACGGTAAAAGTATGAACACACAATAATACCTAAAAGGGGGAGTGTCAAACACCTACTTAGATGTTATATATGTTTTTACATTTGGCAGCCGTTGGAATGCGTCTAATTTTAAAACATTAAAAAGGGCAATTGTTTTCATAGACTATAATTTCTATATAGATGTTACAAAATTTGGCGTGCATACATGCACAGTGCACTACAGGTTCAGATCAAATGCAGAGATTGTGGATGATAACTTGTGCATTATGCATTTAAAACAAGGCGGACAAGTTATCATCCACAATCTCTGCATTTGATCTATATATAGAAATTATAGTCTATGAAAACAATTGCCCTTTTTAATGTTTTAAAATTAGACGCATTCCAACGGCTGCCAAATGTGAAGCTTGTTTTTCATATATAACATCTAAGTAGGTGTTTGACACTCCCCTCTTAATTATTTTAGGTATTATTGTGTGTTCATACTTTTACCGTCCATGAAAGTGAGTTGAATTATCTCGAGTTGAATTATCTCACAATTTTGAGATGTTCATATTAATTTTTAGATTCATATAGTTTATAATGTGCTTTTAAATTTTTCTTTGAAGGAGGTCTTGCTACAAATTCCCCAATCAAAGGAGCAGACGAGACAGATAGCAAGAAGCAGCGGAAGACCCTATACAAAGGTATAATGTATAAAACGACGCAAAGGAAAATGGGCTGTAGAAGTCAGGGATCCCATCGAAGGCGTCAATGTTTGGGTTGGTAACTATGATACACAGTTAGAAGCTGCTTTAGCATATGATGCAGAAGCCAAGAGGCGCAGAGGGAAGAAAGCCAGGCTCAATTTTCCTGATAAGGCACCTCCCAAAAAGCCTCATTCCATAAATTTTATCTAGTTGCGTTTAGAGTAGTTGTTTAATTCAGTATGGAAGAGATTGGTAATATAAACATAAATATTTGGTTTGGATAACTTTGTTGATTGTTTTTGGGTTACAGATTTTGATAACCTTGTTGGCTCTTGTTGGCTGTTTTTGGGTCGCAGATTTTGATAACCCAAAGTTTTGGCAATAATATTTGTCTTGATAAAACTTAAATAAGTATGAGAAAATCTATTACGTTCTAAATAAGTATGAGAAAATCTATTATAAAATGGATAACCATTTTTTAAATCTAGATCCGGTTAATATAGTACTTCATTGTATATGGATATTTTTGATGTGAAATATGTAGAACAATTTTTCATGTGAAACTGTTTATTATTTCAAAACCAGAGAAGCTGCAGGGCAGCTAGTCCCTGCCCAGGGCTTGAAGAGCAATAGCTTGAATGGCTTGCAGATTGCCAAACCTGGTTATGTTAATGAAAATTTCAATTAGAGAATACAGGTGAACTTTTAAAGTCAATTTTGGTAAATAGTAAATGCAAGGGCTTACTGAGTTCGTAGTGCTTCCAATATTAAATTCGAATTTACTAAATATAGAGACAGTAACTTTTCGGTTATCGTAGGTCGTGTTAAAGTAATTAAACTAGAACAGTCCACCACAATGGCTCTTGAATTTTTAGTATTAACAGTTAGGTACATTAAAATAGATGTCGGTAGTATTACTCCAAAGAGAAATATTTGTTTACTCCCACTGGCTGTTAAAATATTATGGCATAGCATTGAATAAGCCCAGGGCTTGAATAAAACTATCATAGAAGATAGCGCAATAGCTTGAATGGCTTGCAGATTGCCAAACCTGGTTATGTTAATGAAAATTTTAATTAGAGAATACAGCTGAACTTTTAAAGTCAATTTTGGTAAATAGTAAATGTAAGGGCTTACTGAACTATCATAGAAGATAGCGCAATTGCTTGAATGGCTTGCAGATTGCCAAACCTGGTTATGTTAATGAAAATTTCAATTAGAGAATACAGCTGAACTTTTAAAGTCAATTTTGGTAAATAGTAAATGCAAGGGCTTACTGATTCGTAGTGCTTCCAATAATAAATTCGAATTTACTAAATATAGGGACAGTAACTTTTCGGTTATCGTAGGTCGTGTTAAAGTAATTAAACTAGAACAGTCCACCACAATGGCTCTTGAATTTGTAGTATTAACACTTAGGTACATTAAAATAGATGTCGGTAGTATTACTCCAGAGAAAGAAATATTTGTTTACTCCCACTGGCGGTTGAAATATTATGGCATAGCATTGAGTAAGTATTATTTTCACAGCTTCTTAGCTTAGAATATGTATATCGAGTATAATTATTAATGACAGTGGACTAATGCAGCTTATCAAGTTTCCTGGAAAAGTTATGTCGAGTATAATTATTAATGACAGTGGACTCATGCAGCTTATCAAGTTTTCTGTAAAAGTTATGTTCAGTTTTTCAGTGACAGTAGTTAATGGGATAACCTGGATTTTCTTAGTTGGGTCTGCAGAAGTGTAAAAATTCTGGTAAAAAAACACATGATGATTACTGTTACATAGTTTCCCAAAGATTTTCAAGTTAACTGGACGGTTTTCATGTTAACTGCAATTCAGTAATTAGTGGACAATGACTCATGATCGAAATGAACCTTGTGCAATTCTGCGCGGATTATTCCTGTAAATTAAATTTTGGTGTTAAAAAAATTGGCTTTGCATAGGTTGACCGTTGACACCTCTGGTTTGGTGTTAAAAAAATTGGCTTTGCATAGGTTGACCGCATTCTTGCTTGCCTTTCCGCCATGGGAATCTTGAAGGCGATCAAGCCAACAAAAGATGCCCAGGAAATTAACGGAGCAGCCGAGGCCATGTGTTGGGTATTTTTCTCTGTTTGGGATGGGAAAATACCAAAACCATAAAATATAAAACACAGAGGCAATGCTCTGTTTCCTTTACACCAGGATCTTTTACTCAGAGAAGTCTTTTTAAAATAATTACACAGGACAGAGTATTTCACCACCATAAAATGATTTATATTCATTAAACAAAAGACTGAGACATATTCATCCTCTTTTACTCAGAGGGATTCACCAAAACATTTACACAAAAATTACTCTGCCTCCTATGAAATTTTACACCACTGTGTGTAAATATTTCATTTACATTCACTGCTGTGTGAAAACAAAACTTACAGGGAGTTACAGATTTACCTTTTCACTATTGTGAAACAATACATGGTTTTGAACAAAACTATCCACTGGTTTCATTTAATTCTCCTCCTTCTGCACTGCTGTGCAATTTTTACTTCTTACATTACAAACCAAAAATTACTCTGATGCATAAAACCTTTTACATTACAAACCCAAAAATATTTGTGCACTTTTGTGCCCTGCAATACAAAGTATAATCTCTGCGATTTTCATTCGCTGCTGCGAATTCAATCACCCTAAAATTTCATGACATTACAATACAAATTACCGGCACTTCTGTGCTTTCTTTGCTCTCCTTTTCGCGCTGCTGGTTCGCGCTGTTTTTCATATGCAAAAAAACCATACAATACAATCCCCATGCGTTTTGTTTTTACATAACAAAAAGGTCAACGATTTTTTTTAAAAAAACATATATTAAAAAAATAAATAAACTTACGAAATACTCCGCCCATACTCCTATTTAACTTCCCCGTAAGAAATATTAAAAGCCTTACCAAAACATATGACAATGTATTTAACATAAGGTATGGGTTATGGTCCACGCCTCATTTAATTTTAACAGGCCCCCGTACGTACTATGGAAGACTTAAACGACGGAGTCCTTTCCCTTCAATCGAACGGCGGAGAGCAAGCATCATCAATCGAACGGATATCGGATAGGGTGAGTTGACCATGTGATACCTTCCGATGGAGGTCAGGTGCTTACGTCATGGGTGGACAGTTGTCAGCATCGGAGCACCATGTCCGGAAACAGCTTCATGTCGAAGAGTGGTGCGATATGTTACCGGGCGGTTTAGGCTTGCTGTGGTGGTTTTCTGCGTGCGTTGACTGCTGACCGCGCGGTGAAATTATATTTTCAACACTCCCCTTTAATTTCACCTGCTGGGCATTCGGTCATACCCAGACACTTCCTAAA
>APFE030904145.1:1890-20526 GCA_000404065.3 Pinus taeda | reverse complement strand
GTCTAATCCAGCCCTCAATGCTGACCTAATTCAGCCCTAATGTAGTCAAGTTGATGGGCCATAGTGAGGGTTTGTTGTAGGTGATAGTGTGGTAGGTAAGGGCTATTCCAAGTGCATAATGTTGGGTAGGTTAGACTAAGGAATAACTGTGCAGACATCAGAGTCATAACCACAATATAAGGGGTCAAAGGAATAGTGTGGATGCTGCCTTAGAAAATGTAAAGGTGCTGAAGGGACAACATGACCTTAGCCGCAATATGAAGGATCTGAAGGAACAATGTGGCCTTAACTGCAATCAATCAAGGGCTAAAGAAATAGCGTAGGTATGGAGGGTTATCCCCTTGGAGAACCACATTCTTTAGAAGGTTGCCTTGCTGATTTGTATGGAAGATAAGGGTTGTAGGGTGATGCCCTATCCAATGATGCAGTGTAGTGCAGCGTGGTGAAACAACACATGGAAGTAAGGTTACATGGTGCTGCAAACTAGTACATCAAAGTAAATATACAGTTGGGCTACATGGTGCTAGCAAGATGCATGGACAACAAGCTACAAAGTGTTTCAAAGTCACATAGGAAAACAACAAGGTATAGCAACTATGTTGGGACAGCATTACTAATAGAACAACAAAGGACATAATGCTGCTAACATGCATGGGACAACAAGGTGACATAGTGATGCTAACATGCATGGGACATCAAGGACATAGTGCTACTAACATGCATGGGACAACAAGGTGACATAGTGTTGCTAACATACATGGGACAACAAGGACATAGTGCTACTAACCTCCATGGGAAAACAAGGTGACATAGTGGTGCTAACGTGCATGGGACAGCAAGGTGACATGGTGCTGCTAAGACACATGGGCAACAACCAGATATGCTAAGACATATTGGAAAACTGCAAGGTGTGGAAAGGCAAAGTGAGACAACAATTGTGACATGGAAGAAGGAGCATGGTACAACAACAAGCATGGACAACATGGCTATCATGGACATCATGGATAACAATGGCAAGCATGGTGTTGCAAGCACATGAGACATGCAATATGACAACATGGCTCAATGATGGCACATGGGACAACAATGCAGCATAAGGTGTAGTAGTCATAAGGTCCAACATTGTGATGATGGGTGCATCATGGTGCATCATAGTGAGGTGCATCATGATAATGAGATGTAACACAATGAGAGGGGAAGGAGTCACCTTGGAGAATCATTTGAAGTAGCATGTCATCAATTGATGTCATGTATCATCTTCCTAGAGATGATCTCTGCTCTTAAATAGAAAATTCAAAGTGTTGACTTCTATTGTAAATGAACTATCTCTCTCTCTCTCTGCTGAACTATTGAAGAACATAAAATAAGAATTGATCAGAGATTTCCCCACATTGGGGTTTGTCCCTGGCTAGAAGCACATCTTGTGAGCTCTTTTCTTGCCTTGTCTTCTACAAATTATGTTTATGTTCTATCTACAATTTAATTAATTGCTGATGTGATTGCTAATCTAGAAAATTTATTGAGCTAACTATGAAAATTGAAATAAATTGCTCTAACCATAGAACATAGCTAAAATAAACATGGTATCAGTGATAAGGTGAAGACAAAGCCCAAGAAAGAGTGAAAGAGAAATCACTGAAGACAATTGGGAAAGGAAAAAAGGCTTAATGGATTCCTCATCCCTCTTCAAATTCACCAAGGGTGGAAGGAATGGAAAATGCCTTACTTAAAATAAGTTTGGCCATTATGTGAAGGAGTGTCTAAATGTAAAGAACACATCACTTGGTGATAATAACAATCATTCCAGGTACATCTTCAATGATCAGAGGAATGACAAGTAATGTAGATAATCAAGGAAATGGTTGACTCTTCAGAGAAAGCAAGGAACCCCAAGTATGAAGAATAAAATGTTGCTTCTGATAAGATAAAGAAGAGTTATCTTGTATTCGCCCTCTCCTTCATATTCTATGGGAATCTAGCTTATTGATTATAGTGCTTCAAGGAACTTTTTTGGATAGAAGGGTGCTCTCTCGAATTTGGTAAGAGATAGAAACAATCGTGGGATTATACTTGGAGCCAATGCTACCTATCCCGGAAAAGATGTAGGAAATGTTACCCCTCAATTGAATGAGGGTAACTCGATTGATTTACAGAATCTCTTTTATGTACCTAATCGCAAGAAGAAACTGGTGTCCATTTCAACAATGGAAGTCAAAATTTTTAGGGTGGCATTCATCGATGGAAAGGTAAGTGTTTGAAAATAGAATTTTCAAAGATTCTTTTTTTTCATGGGTTCAAGGTTGGCAATTTGTGTTAAGTTGCAGGATGGCCCATTAGGGATCATGTCAATTGACATATCTCATCTATAAGACCGATGGTCTACTTATGGGGCCCTACATGATGTGAGTTAGATGGTGACAGGGATGACTAAATTCAAGAAGAGAATGAAGGTACATGTTTGAGATGTACTGAAGGAAAATCTTACAAGTCGACCATTCCCCTTATGTAGCAGGTCCACAAGTTTGGAACAATCTGAGGAGTTTGATATTCATGATTGGGAATCTCATGTATACAGGTGGAAGAAAGCCCTCTATGGATTGAAGAAAAGCACCCCAGGCATAGTATGAGAGGATTGATAATTGTCTCATGAAGATGAGATTCACTAGGAGTGAAACCGATCCAAACCATTGCTCGAAGGTTGTGGATGATAAACCTCTCATACCTGCACCTTCTAAGGATGATCTATTTCTGACAGATGCAGACCATCTCATTTGTAGAAGTAAGAGGGAGTTGGATTCCAGATGTCGAACAGTAAACTGCAAGCCCGTGACTACCTCAAGGATCTTAACTTTTAGAAGTTATATGGTAGTGATGCCGAATAGATTTAAGAAATGTCTCTAACTTTCATAAACTCATTCACATTGATGTTCTTGGTTAACTTCCATCCAGACATATGTTTTGTAGTTAAAATGATGAGCTCATATATGGTTGAGCCTCACTAGATTAGTGCCAAGAATCTTCTGAGATATCTTTGGGGCACAATCTCTCATGAATTGAGATACACTGCTGGAAATGTGAAGTTGCATGACTATTCGAATGTTGACTAGGCAGGCAGTGTGGAGGATCACAAGAGCACTTCTAAGTGGTGGTTCTCTTTGGATTCTACTTTGATATCATGGATGAGCAAGAAGTAGAATTCAGTTTCTATAAGCATCGTTGAGACCGAAAACATAGCTACGAGTATGATCTCGTATGAATTTTACTGGTTTTGGAAGCTCTTCAGTGAGTTGTTTGTACACATGATGGATACCATCGTGATCTTTTGTGCCAACCACGGGGGGATTCGATTATTGAGGTATCATGTATTATATGATTGCTCCAATAGATAGGCATTAGATTATACCTTATCAGGGATATGGTACATCGATGAGCGAGGAGGCTCCATCACATTGAGACTGATGCACAGGTCGAAGACATTCTGTCAAAGCCCCAGCGAGAGGTCAAATTTGTGACTTTCCCGAACGACTTGGAGTCATTGAGAGACCCTCTTATGAGGGTCCTGTATGTTGCATGCATTGAGATCTGGGAGCTCCGTGGACCTTGGGGTACTTACTAAAGCATCACGTGACCATAGGGTGATTCTCCCTCCCCTAATGGTGCAATGTGTACAAGGTGAATGGCTCACCCTTCCCCTATGATACCTCGAGGTGGCTTAGGGAAATGATGAATGGTTCTCCTATCGAGGCATCCTAACCATGTAGTGTTGGACTCATGGGAATTACCTCTCATCTAGCCAATGAGTAGAGAAATGGGATTAGGGACCATAATAGTAGTATTGATGGCCGCATCATTGTATCTATCATACTCCCTATGCTAGGATGACCTCCATTGTTTTGGGATCAATGAAACTAATCTAGGATTAGCATGAGTCATTTGAGACACTCTCTTGTGATATTTATATGGGATCAATAAAATTGACTTCAGATTAGTAGAGAATGGTATGAGACATTCTCAATCAATTCTTCTTGTTCATGCTTTAGCAAAGCAAAGCTCAACAGAGGAGAGCAGAGTATTGCAGGGCACTGATGGTAGAGATAGTACAGTCAAACAAATGGATTAGCGGATGGAGTTCTCCCTAGTTGAGACGGAGTGTTAAAATTGGAAACTAGGGCCAAACTCCATGTAGTTCATATTATTTATGGTAGCTGATATTTTTCATGGATCCCTCTCATTGAGAGGTGTAGGATTGATCTAAAGATCATCTGATTCCGATAAGTATTCATGGAGTTATGAATTTATTTGTGTTATAAGAAAAATTGTCAAGGTCGGCCAGTAACCAAATAAACCCCACATGTGTTCAAATTTTTAGTATAAAAGGAGATGACTTGAGTACCATTTCTCACACACACATCTATCTTGATTTCTCTCTCCACTTGTCTTGGGTTTTATTAGAAGATAAATCTAGGAGTGGAAGCCCTAAACAATGGAGGGAAAGAGGGTACCCTAGAAGCAGATGGAAGGTAGCCCTAGACATAGATGGAAGGAAGCCCTAGAAGTAGATGGAAGGCAACCCTAAACGCAGACTAAACGATTCCCTAACGTAGAACTAGAGGTTGCCCTAAACGCTGGTCTGATCCAACCCTAAATGTTGATCTAATTCATCCCTAATATAGTCAATTTTATGGGCCGGAATGAGGGTTTGTTGCAGGTGACAATGTGGTAAGTAAGGGCTATTCCAAGTGCATAATGTTGGGTAGATTAGGCTGAGGAAAAACTATGTGAACAATGGAGTCATAGCCGCAATATAAGGGGTCAAAGGAACAATGTGGAGGTTTCCCTAGACAATGTAAAGGGGTTGAATTGACATCGTGACGTTCGCCGCAATATGAAGGAGATAAAGGGACAGTGTGACCTTAACCATAGTCAAACAAGGCCTAAAGAAATAGCATAGGTATGGAGGGTTATCCCCTTCGAGAACCACAGTATTCAGAAGTTTTCCTTGCTAATTTGTATGGAAGATAAGGGTTATAGGGTAATGCTCTATCCAGTGATGTAGTGCAGTAGTGCAAAATGGTGAAGTAACAGATGGAAGCAAGGTTACATGGTGCTACAAATTAGTACAAAAAATTAAATATATAACCGCGCTACATGGTGCTGGAAATATGCATGGACAACAGGCTACATAGTGCTGCAAAGTCACATAGGATAGCAACAAGGTATAGTGATCCAAAATGGATCTAGAATAGATTTCTAAGTCTAAAATGTTCCTCACAGAGGAAAATAAAAGTCAAGGGATGCCCTTATAAATAGTCCCATTGCATATATCTCTTCAATCTGAATCTACTGCAATTTGAATGCACTAAAATGGACTTCGGAGGCAGAAGTTATTGCAGAAAGAAGATTGCCGATTGTCCTTTGAAAAGCAGGCAATTTCCTATAAAAGTGGCCTAAAAGGTTCTTTAAGGAAAAATCACATCAGAAGGTTCAAAGGGTAGACAGAACAAAGGCATTAAGGACCCCCGATCAACGATCTCTGACTTATTGCATCGGAGCTAGGCCTTTGTCCGATATTGGGACCCCAGGCATAGTGACATGCGATTGCGATATCAGCGATCGGCGGATCAGTGGATCATTGGATCGCCAAATCGGTAGTCGACATAACCAAAGGGAAAACCCCCGGGGCCTTTGTAATAGTGATATCACGATATCTGATAAAGCGATGGGTCGATGTGTGATCGCACGCCAACCATCGGATCGATGAGCAAGATCAAAGGTCAGGATCTGATTGGGGTAATCGGCGATCAAGTGATCGACGGATCCCCAATACAAAGGGTCGTTACATGCGATTACGAATTTTGATTGCGATATGCCAATAAGGGGTGGACCTTATGGAATTATAGACCTGATTTCATAAGTTTTGAAATCTAGGAATTCAAGATTTTCAATGTATTCCTGCGTATTGAGGTTTTTTTGACCTCCCGCCTATGTGATGCAATTGCGATATTGTGACTAAAGGTAGACTCGATGGGGATTATCAGTGCGATTTCATAATTTTTGAAATCCAAAAATTTGGGATTTATGTGTATTTCCAGTGTATTGGTTTTTTTGGCCAATACGCCATGCGATTGTGATTTGTGATGGAATGGCGGACCTGATAGGATTTTAAGCGTGATCCTATATTATTGAAGTTTGGTTAAATGCCCATGATGGGTTTTTCATGTGTTTCCTATTTATTTCCATTATTTTGGTTGCTATGGCCAGAGGAAGGCAAACATGATCGGGTCTCCTGCACCGGTGGTTCCTTTCCACTGTGAACGGATTCTTGTGGTGAAATAGTCAGGTTTTCCATGATAGAGGACTGTAACCGTTGCCGCACAAATACACAGAGAGCTCAAGTGACGAGAGGCAGAGAGAGTCGCTTGGAGGTTGAGTGAACTACAGAGGCATGCAGAGGTCGAGAGAAGCTCATAAGGGCCAAGATCCAGAGCCAGAGCCAAAGCCAGAGCCGAGAGCCAGAGCCAGAGCTAGAGCCTAGAGAACAACAAAGAGATCAAATGATCTAGCTTTTGCTGGTGTCCAAAGCATACTGAAGATAGAAGGAGTTCCAGAGACAGTGAACAAACTCGGAGGGAGTTGGTGCAAGCTAAAGAAAGATAGCTTAGAGTGCTGATTGAAGTAGTCTAGTCCAGAGAAGCCTAGATCTGTCTGCAGAGTAAGGAAAATCAACGAGATAATATGGTATTCTAGACCCAGAGGTTCATTTGTAAACCAATGGAGTTGAGTGTGGAGCTTGTAAAAGAATTCATCCATAATCCCAAAGAACCTAATCGAGTTGATTAGAGCTCAAGGAGACGTAGCCCAAGATATCAAGGTGAACTCCATATTATATTGTTATGTGTGATTGCTTATTGCTGCATTGTATTTGCTGTTTTATTTACTGTTGCATGTATCTAAATATCAGTTTAAGCAAATGAACATAAGCACTTAATAGTTGAAGGAAAAAGCAAGCATACACCTATTCCAAGTACTTTTTAATTCCATAATTGGTTAATCATAAGGTCTTGGGAATATATAAGCTTTGGAGTGGGAGAGGTTCTTGTAAGCTTGACAAGAAGCCTTTAGTGCCCCATTTTAGATAAGGTGGTAACAGAACCTAAATTTGGTTAACCCAACCTTCAAAGAAGGCGATATCAAAGTTGGTTATACCAGGGCAAGTGGTATTAGATCATAATGCTTGATTGACAGAGCAAAGATTGCTTGTCTAAAAGGTGTTTAAATAGTCAGAGGTTGATTGTATACATGTTTGTAGACTGAGTATTGTTTGAATTTGCAGAGGTGAAGGGAAAGATACTGATAGCTAAGTCTAGTAGAGGACAAGAAGGAAGAAGGGCTGAATGAATTCTTATTATCCCAAAGGACCTCAAGGCAATCCTTGAAGCACAAGAGGTTTGTTGCAAGATGTTGCTTGAATAAATCTCTTTTTTAATCTTGTTTGAAGTTCTTTTGTTCATTGGAATAATGACAAATTCTACAAGTGAGTCCTCAAAATCTTCTTTCTTCACAAGATTTTTTTATGAAGACATGAAGCAAGACTTGTTCATCATGATGGACAAGGTGAGAGAAATGTATGAGAATGGAAGGAAGAGTAGCATACTTAGAGAGTAGTTGAATTCCATGGCGGAAGAGAAGCAGTTGCTTTCTGACAAATTGCAGGAAATGGTGAGGCAACTTCATATTGCAAATATGAACCTGAAAAGGATGCATGAGTTGGAGACACAACTCTTTGTTTCCAAAGAGGCCTTAGTCAAGTATAAGCTTGAAGAAGAGGTAAACAATTCCTGTTTGTCTTCAAATTCTTCTAAGAATGCTTATATTGGTTCTTCTAAAAAACATACCAGAGGCATAGGTTCCATGTTAATGTCCAAGATGGACTATGAAGGAAAAGGCTTGCACAAACATGCACAACGTATTTTTGAGCCAATAATGGTTGAGGAAAGGCCTAAGTATTTGGGTCTTGGCTATGGATAGTCTTATGGAGAAGGTTCCAAAGCTACCATGAAGACAATTGAAATAGTTCCAAGAAGGAGTTTCATTTCAGGTCTTCTACCTCAAGAGTGTGAAGCTTGTATTCTTGGGGAATGCAATAGTGTGAAGTATACTTTGTAGGAAGAAGGTGTATATCAGCATACACTTGAACAAGAGAGTTGTGGAAACTCTGAAAGCCTTGAAGAGATTGATCATGTTCCAAAGGTAACTACTTCTTCATTCAATTCACCTCCTCATGAAGGAATTAAAGGTGAAAGAGAAAGGTATAAATCTAGTTCTTATCATATTCCTTTTGATTACGTTCAACATGGTAAATTTCGATATAAGTATGGGAAAAGAATTGCATGATCCTTTTGTGGTTTGGATAACCATAATGTTTCTAGATGTTGGAAGAGAATGGCCACATACAAGAAACTTTTGAAGGAAGAGAAGCAAAGAGACAAAGGTCCATTGGACAAGGCAAATCATGCTGTCAAGAGGATGCACATGACTTGCACTAACTGCCATAAGTAAGGACACATTGCTGAAAAGTGTTGGACTCTAAATCCAACAATGCTTCCACGAAACTTGAAGAAGGTGGAAAGAGAAAATGTCAAGAATGGAAAGAAAGTTTTCATGAATGATGTGTTTTAGGATCATGAGATCTGGGAGCTCTGTGGAGCTTGGAGTACTTACTAGAGCATCACGCGACCATAGGGTGATTCTCCCTCCCCTAATGGTGCACTGTGTACAAGGTGAATGGCTCACCCTTCCCATGTGATACCCCGAGGTGGCTTAGAGAAATGATGAATGGTTCTCCTATAGAGGCATCCTAACCATGTAGTGTCGCACTCATGGGAATTACCTCTCATCTAGCCAATGAGTAGAGAAATGGGGTTAGGGACCATAATAGTAGTATTGATGGCCGCATCGTTGTATCTATCGTACTCCCTATGCTAGGATGACCTCCATTGTTCTGGGATCAATGAAACTGTTCTAGGATTAGCATGAGTGGTTTGAGACACTCTCTTGTGATATTGATCTAGGATCAATAAAATTGACTTCAGGTTAGTAGAGAATGGTATGAGACATTCTCAATCAATTCTTCTTGTTCATGCTTTAGCAAAGCAGAGCTCAAAAGAGGAGAGTAGAGTATTGCAGGGCAGTGATGGTAGAGATAGTACAGTCAGACAAATGGATTAGCGGATGGAGTTCTCCCTAGTTGAGATAGAGTGTTAAAATTGGAAACTAGGGCCAAACTCCATGTAGGTCATATTATTTATGGCAACTTATATTTTTCATGGATCCCTCTCATTGAGAGGTGTAGGATTGATCTAAAGATCATCCGATTCTGATAAGTATTCATGGAGTTATGAATTTATTTGTGTTATAAGAAAAATTGTCAAGGTCGGCCAGTAACCAAATAAACCCCACATGTGTTCAAATTTTTAGTATAAAAGGAGATGACTTGAGTACCATTTCTCACACACACATTTGTCTTGATTTCTCTCTCCACTTGTCTTGGGTTTTATTAGAAGATAAATCTAGGCGTGGAAGCCCTAAACATTGGAGGAAAAGAGGGTGCCCTAGACGTAGATGGAAGGTAGCCCTAGACGTAGATGGAAGGAAGCCCTAGATGTAGATGGAAGGCAGCCCTAAGCGCAGACTAAATGGTTCCCTAACGTAGAACTAGAGGCTGCCCTAAACGCTGGTCTGATACAACCCTAAACGTTGATCTAATTCATCCCTAATATAGTCAATTTTATGGGCCGCAATGAGGATTTGTTGCAGGTGACAATGTGGTAAGTAAGGGCTATTCCAAGTGCATAATGTTGGGTAGATTAGGCTGAGGAACAACTATGTGAACAATGGAGTCTTAGCTGCAATATAAGGGGTCAAAGGAACAATGTGGAGGTTGCCCTAGACAATGTAAAGGGGTTGAATTGACAGCGTGACGTTTGCCGCAATATGAAGGAGCTAAAGGGACAGTGTGACCTTAACCATAGTCAAACAAGGTCTAAAGAAATAGCATAGGTATGGAGGGTTATCCCCTTCGAGAACCGTAGTATTCAGAAGTTTGCCTTGCTGATTTGTATGGAAGATAAGGGTTATAGGGTGATGCCCTATCCAGTGATGTAGTGCAGTAGTGAAACATGGTGAAGTAATAGATGGCAGCAAGGTTACATGGTGCTACAAATTAGTACAAAAAAGTAAATATATAATTGCGCTACATGGTGCTGGAAATATGCATGGACAACAGGCTACATAGTGTTGCAAAGTCACATAGGATAGCAGCAAGGTATAGTGATCCAAAATGGATCTAGAATAGACTTATAAGTCTAAAATGTTCCTCACAGAGGAAAATAAAAGTCAAGGGATGCCCTTGGAAATTGTCCCATTGCATAGATCTATTCAATATGAGTCTACTGCAATTTGAATGCACTAGAATTGACTTCGGAGGCAGTAGTTATCGTAGAAAGAAGATTTCCCATTGTCCTTTGAAAAGTAGGAAATTTCCTATAAAAGTGGATTAAAAGGTTCTTTAAGGAAAAATCACATCAGAAGGTTCAAAGGGTAGACTTAGACCAAAGGCATTAAGGACCCCCGATCAACGATCTCTGACTTATCGCATCGGAGCTAGGCCTTTGCCCGATATTGGGACCCCAGGCATAGTGACATGCGATTGCGATATCAGCGATCGGTGGATCAGCAGATCATTGGATCGCCAAATCGGCAGTCGGCATAACCAAAGGGAAAACCCTCGGGGCCGTTGTGATAGTGATATCGCGATATGCGATAAAGCGATAGGTCGATGTGCGATCGCACGCCAACCATCGGTTCGATGAGCAGGATCAATGGTCAGGATTTGATCGGGGTAATCGGCGATCAGGTGATCGACGGATCCCAAATACAAAGGGTCGTTACATGTGATTACGACTTGTGATTGCGATATGCCGATAAGGGGCGGACCCTATGGAATTATAGACCCGATTTCATAAGTTTTGAAATCTAAGAATTCAGGATTTTCAATGTATTCCCACGTATTGAGGTTTTTCTGACCTCCCGCCTATGCAATGCGATTGCGATATTGCGACTAAAGGCAGAATCGATGGGGATTATCAGTGCGATTTCATAAGTTTTGAAATCCATAAATTTGGGATTTATGTGTATTTCCAGTGTATTGGTTTTTTTGGCCAATACGCCATGCGATTGCGATTTGTGATGGAATGGCAGACTTGATAGGATTTTAAGCGTGATCCTACATTATTGAAGTCCGGTTAAATGCCCATGATGGGTTTTTCATGTGTTTCCTATTTATTTCCATTATTTTGGTAGTTATGGCCAGAGGAAGGAAAAAATGATCGGGTCTCCTACGCCGGTGGTTCCTTTCTACTGTGAATGAATTCTTGTGGTGAAACAGTAAGGTTTTCCATGATAGAGGACTGTAATCGATGCCGCAGAAATACACAGAGAGCTCAAGTGATGAGAGGCAGAGAGAGTCACTTGGAGGTTGAGTTAAATACAGAGGCATGTAGAGGCCGAAAGAAGCTCATAAGGGCCAAGATCCAGAGCCAGAGCTAGAGCCAGAGCCTAGAGAACGACAAACAAATCAAATGATCTAGCTTTTGCTGGTGTCCAAAGCATACTGAAGATAGAAGAAGGAGTTCCAGAGACAGTGAAAAAACTCTGAGGGAGTTGGTGCAAGCTAAAGCAAGATAGCTTAGAGTGCTGATTGAAGTAGTCTAGTCCAGAGAAGCCTAGATCTGTCTGCAGAGTAAGGACAATCAACAAGATAATATGGTATTCTAAACCCAGAGGTTCATGTGTAAACCAATGGAGTTGTAAACCAATGGAGTTGAGTGTGGAGCTTGTAAAAGAATTCATCCATAATCCCAAAGAGCCTAATCAAGTTGATTAGAGCTCAAGGAGACATAGCCCAAGATATCAGGGTGAACTCCATATTATATTGTTATGTGTGATTGCTTATTGCTGCATTTTTTTTGCTGTTTTATTTACTGTTGCATGTATTTAAATATCAATTTAAGCAAATGAACATAAGAACTTAATAGTTGAAGGCAAAAGCAAGCATACACCTATTTCAAGTACTTTTTAATTTCGCAATTGGTCAATCATAAGGTCTTGGGAATATATAAGCTTTGGAGTGGGAGAGGTTCTTGTAAGCTTGACAAGAAGCCTTTAGTGCCCCATTTTAGATAAGTTGGTATCAGAGCCTAAATTTGGTTAACCCCACCTTCAAAGAAGGCGATATAAAAGTTGGTTATACCAGAGCAAGTGGTATTAGATCATAATGCTTGATTGACAGTGCAAAGGTTGCTTGTCTAAAAGGTGTTTAAACAGTCAGAGGTTGATTGTATGCATGTTTGTAGACTGAATATTGTTTGAATTTGTAGAGGTGAAGGGAAAGATACTGATAGCTAAGTCTAGGAGAGGACAAGAAGGAAGAAGGGCTGAAGGCATTCTTATTATCCCAAAGGACCTCAAGGCAATCCTTGAAGCACAAGAGGTTTGTTGCAAGATGTTGCTTGAATAAAGCTCTTTTTTAATCTTGTTTGAAGTTCTTTTCTTCATTGGAATAATGACAAATTCTACAATTGAGTCCTCAAAATCTTCTTTCTTCACAAGATTTTTTTATGAAGACATGAAGCAAGACTTGTTCATCATGATGGACAAGGTGAGAGAAATGTATGAGGATGGAAGGAAGAGTAGCATACTTAGAGAGTAGTTGAATTCCATGGCGGAAGAGAAGCAGTTTCTTTCTGACAAATTACAGGAAATGGAGAGGCAAATTCATATTGCAAATATGAACTTGAAAAGGATGCATGAGTTGGAGACACAACTCTTTGTTTCCAAAGAAGCCTTAATCAAGTATCAGCTTGAAGAAGAGGTAAACAATTCCTGTTTGTCTTCAAATTCTTCTAAGAATGCTTATATTGGTTCTTCTGAAAAACATACCAGAGGCATAAGTTCCATGTTAATGTCAAAGATGGACTATGAAGGAAAAGGCTTGCACAAACACGCACAACGTATTTTTGAGCCAATAATGGTTGAGGAAAGGCCTAAGTATTTGGGTCTTGGATATGGATAGTCTTATGGAGAAGGTTCCAAAGCTACCATGAAGACAATTGAAATAGTTCCAAGAAGGAGTTTCATTTCAGGTCTTATACCTCAAGAGTGTGAAGATTGTATTCTTGGGGAATGCAATAGTGTGAAGCATACTTTGTAGGAAGAAGGTGTATATCAGCATACACTTGAACAAGAGAGTTGTGGAAACTCTGAAAGCCTTGAAGAGATTGATGATGTTCTAAAGGGAGCTACTTCTTCATTCAATTCACCTCCTTATGAAGGAATTAAAGGTGAAAGAGAAAGGTATAAATCTAGTTCTTATCATATTCCTTTTGATTATGTTCAGCACGGTAAATTTCCATATAAGGATGGGAAAAGAATTGCATGATCCTTTTGTGGTTTGGATAACCAGAATGTTTCTAGATGTTGGAAGAGAATGGCCACATACAAGAAACTTTTGAAGGAAAAGAAGCAAAGAGCCAAAGGTACATTGGACAAGGCAAATCATGCTACCAAGAGGATGCACATGTCTTGCAATTACTGCCATAAGCAAGGACACATTGCTGAAAGGTGTTGGACTCTGAATCCAACAATGCTTCCACGAAACCTGAAGAAGGTGGAAAGAGAAAATGTCAAGAATGGAAAGAAAGTTTTCATGAATGATGCGGTTTAGGATGATTCACATGTTGATGCTGATGTGCAGACAAAGGTAGCACCTTTGAAATGGATTGGTAAGAAATGGTTAGAGTTCTTATCCAATGAAAGATTGCATGTCTTTTGAATCGAGGCATCTATTTGCATTTCTTTGTTAATGGAATGCAAGTTGAAGGATTTTACCAACAAGGTCAATGGAAAAAGTTGAGTAGGAGACTCACTTTATTGCTGCAACACTATATTTCATTTCAGCTTGGAAAGTACACTGCACTTAAGTGAAAGTTGAATGATGAAATGCATGCATAAGCTTGATATGCATGAACACGGGGATGTTCATGATTTCCTCGTATTTGTACATGTATGTGTAATTAACTTGCAGGGATGATTGCCTTGTTGTAAACATGCATGTAACATTCACTTGGGAAGAGTTGATTTGGTCTCCAAGATGGAGATGATGATGAAGTGTTTCATATTTTTAAAAGAATCCTTGGGATATTTTCTACATGCTTGAATTGAAGGTCATTTTTTTTAAAGGCATGTTCTGTGGCTTGTCATTTAGTCCATTGTTTGTATGCATATGTAAAGACATGGAGGTGTTCAAAGGATGTGAAGAAGGAGTTTAGGCCATCCAGTTGTTATCTATAATTCTGTTGCTATTAACAATTGTTGTTGAAAGCATGTCAAACAGGTAAAAATTAATTTTTTTGTGAAGCAAATGTAACTTCACATTTGTTTGAGCCACCTTGGATCAATGATCAAGGAAGAGAAGTTCAAACAACCTTCTGAAACCTTCTCAGTGGTAGTTCTGCAGGAAGTCAAGGAGGAAAATAGCTCTTCCTAGGAGGACCAGCACATCCAAGAAGGAAAGTGGTCAAAGGATTTGGTTTAGAGCCACTATGCAAGGCAAGTGTATGGAGGCTAAAAGAAGAGTGCGTTGTTACTCTCATTTACTTTTTAGATCAATATATCATTCTTTTGGAGACCAAAAGCTCTTTTTAGTGGGAAGGTGTGATCCAAAATGGAACTAGAATAGACTTCTAAGTCTAAAATGTTCCTCACAGAGGAAAATGAAAGGCAAGGGAAGCTCTTGCAAATAGTCCTATTGCATAGATCTCTTCAATCTAAATCTACTGCAATTTGAATGGGCCAAAATGGACTTCGGAGGCAGACGTTATTGCAGAAAGAAGATTGTTGATTGTCCTTTGAAAAGGAGGCAATTTCCTATAAATGTGGCCTAAAAGGTTCTTTAAGGAAAAATCACATCGGAAGGTTCAAAGGGCAGACTTAGACCAAAGCCCTTAAGAACCTGTGATCAACGATCTTCGACTTATTGCATCAAAGGTAGGCCTTCGCTCGATATCGGGACCCTAGGCACAACGACATGCGATTACGATATCGACGGATTGGCAGATCGGCAGTTGGCATAACCAAAGGGAAGACCCCTAGGGCCATTGCAACAATGATATTGCGATATGTGATAAAGTGATGGGTTGATGTGTGATTGCACGCCAACTGTCAGATCGATGAGCAGGGTCAACTGTCAGGATATGATCGGGGTGATCGGCGATCAAGCGATCAGTGGATCCCCGATACAAAGGGTCATTACATGCGATTGTGACTTGCGATTGCGATATGATGATAATGGGCAGACCCGATCGAATTATAAACCCAATTTCATAAGTTTTGAAATTCGGGAATTCAAGATTTTCAATGTATTTCGGTGTATTGAGGTTTTTTTTACCTCTCTCCTATGCGATCTGATTGCGATATTGTGACCGAAGGCGGACCCGATGAGGATTATCAGCTCGATTTCATAACTTTTGAAATCTGGAAATTCAAGATTTCTGTGTATTTCTCGTGTATTGGTTTTTTTGGCTAATACGCCATGCGATTGCAATTTGTGATGGAATGGCGGACACGATAAGATTTTGAGCACGATCCTATATTATTTCAATTCCAGTTAAATGCCCATGATGGGCTTTTCATGCGTTTCCTATGTATTTCCGTTATTTTAGATGTTACGGCCAGAGGAAGGCAAAAATGATCGAGTCTCCCACACCGACAGTTCCTTTCCATTGTGAACGAATTCTTGTGGCGAAACAGTCAAGTTTTGCATGATGGAGGACTGTAACCAATGCCACACAAATACACAGAGAGCGCAAGTGATGAGTGGCAAAGAGAGTTGCTTGGAGGTCAAGCGAACTACAGAGGCATGCGAAGGATGAGAGAAGCTCGTAAGAGCCAAGAGCTAGAGCTAGAGCCAGAGCCAGAGCCAGAGACGAGAGCCAGAGAAAGAGGCAGAGCCTAGAGAACAGCAAAGAGATCAAATGATCCGACTATTGCTAGTGTCCAGAGTGTACTTAAGGCAGAAGAAAGATTTTGAGAGACAGTGAAAGAACTCTGAGGGAGTTGGTGCAAGCCAGAGCAAGATAGCTGAGAGCACTAATTGAAGGAGTCTAGTCCAGAGAAGCCTAGATCTGTCTGTAGAGTAATGACAACCAACAAGATAAGATGGTATTCTAAACCCATAGGTTCATTTGTAAATTGATGGATTTGACCATGGAGCTTGTAAGAGAATTCAGCCATAATCCCAAAGAACCTAATCGAGTTGATTAGAGCTCAAGGAGACGTAGCCCAAGATATCAGAGTGAACTCCATATTATATTGTTGTTATGTGTGATTTCTTATTGCTACATTGCATTTACTGCTTTATTTACTGTTACATGTATTTAAATATCGGTTTAAGGAAATGAACACAAGAACTTAACAATTGAAGGCAAACACAAGCATACACCTATTTCAAGCACTTTTTAATTCAGCAATTGGTTAATCATAAGGTCTTGGGAATATATAAGCTTTGGAGTGGGAGAGGTTCTTGTAAACTTGACAAGAAGCCTTTAGTGCCCCATTTCAGATCATATAGCAACTATGTTGGGACAACAGTACTAATAGGACAATAAAGGACATAGTGCTGCTAACATGCATGGAACAACAAGGTGACATAGTGTTGCTAACATGCATGGGACAACAAGGACATAGTGTTGCTAACATGCATGGGACAACAAAGTGACATAATACTGCTAACATGCACGGGACAACAAGGTGACATGGTGCCGCTGAGACACATGGACAACAACTAGATACCCTAAGACATATGGGACAGCTGCAAGGTATGGCAAGGCAAAGTGAGACAATAGTTGTGACATGGTAGAAGGATCATGGTACAACATCAAGCATGGACAACATGGATAGCAGTGGCAAGCATGGTGTTGCAAGAACAAGAGAGATGCACTATGACAACATGGTTCTATTATCACTCAGGTTGTCCCTAGGCTCCTGTAGGGATACGGACGAGGTAACCACAAACCAATCTTTGGATTGCAGGTTCTAGCCCACCTACAATCAGAGAGGGATCTCTCTTAATGATTTAACTTTGTTGATGATTTTAGGCTAGCTTTTTGGTTCAGGGGTTTTTGCTTGTGTTTGGATGGAAGGAAAAATGCTTTCAGGTAGAGAGGCAATTCATGAAGTGATAAGTTTCAAACCATTGGGCATGGAGTCATGGGTTAGGATTACCAGTGCATTTTCTTGGTTATAAGAGAAATATGGAGTAGGATAGCTCCATATAACACAACTTTCAAACTAAAGGATGATTGATATGTAAGGAATGAGAGGCACTTAAGAATCTCTCACTCAGCTTAACAGGGGGAAGGATGATCTCTATCTAGGGGCAATGAAGAATCCTTGAATAACTGCCCAAGGTTAGGGCAAACATGAGCCATGTGGAATTCATATTTATGCCTAAACAGAGGAAAACATTAAGAAACAACAGAAATTGAGCATAGAGTGTATTGAAAACAAATTCTAAGCTAATCTTCTTTTCTGCTATTTAGATAGTAACTTATGAATGGAAAACAGAGGTAAGAAGCACTTATTGAGTTATGCAATAGCGCGAGAATTCCATAATCACTCTTCAATCGGTAAACACAGTGAACAATTCATTCTCCAAATCTCATAAGCAGTCTTTGATTATAGGAACTTATCAGGTATTACAGTGCAAGTCTCTCCTAGAGCAAAATCAGCAAAAGATAGCTTGTTGACCAACCAACCAACCCTTAATACAGTATTGAGGGCTGCTTTTATAGTGCAAATATCTCAATCTATTTATTACATTCGACCTAAAACAGGTTTGCAAAAAGAGCTTTCTAAACCTAAAATTGTGCCAAAATTAAATGCAGGTAAATATCTATTGAACTGTGTCAGAGGTAGCTGGATCAAAAAGAGTGCAATGTGGCCCTTGGAGGCTCAATGCAGTACTGCTGGAATAACTATGCTTTGGGATTTTCAGTTCTGTTCTGATGTGAGTTAAATGTGCAATAACCGTGATTTGAGAGTTTTGAGTGGCCTCGCCCTTTTCTTTGACTTTGTTGGAAGGTATTTAATTTTCACCTGCTTTGAGCCGCTGTTAAGATCTCTGCTGATACTCTTTGCCGCTACATTGATGGTCTTCGCCGCTTTCTGATACTCTTTGATGTGCCTTCTCTCTGTAAATTTGATCTGATACTCTTTAATCTCTATCTCTGGTCTCTCCCTGTATTCCAATCGGTTTAATTTGGTAAAATCGGGCAATTTCAGGATTTTTTGGTGCAAAACGGGCCAAGGAATCAAAATATATCCCAATATGGCCTATTTCCCGTAGCGATGTGCGATTAGTGCTTCACGCTAATCGTGCATCGAAAACTGCCTCCGTTTCTCATTCCGGAGCTCCGAAGCTCGATTTTTGCTCTTGCGTGAATTTTCGGCTTTTTGGCTGCTGTCGTCAGCAGTATGGCGGATGATGTCAGCATGCTGACGTCAGCAGTGGGGTCCTTT
>APFE030904143.1:21059-41817 GCA_000404065.3 Pinus taeda | reverse complement strand
ACAAATTCTGGAAATTTTACAGAATGCTGGAAATTACAGAAATAAAATTCAGCAGTAATAAACAGCCATTAAAACACATTCAAACACTGATATTTTTAGTCAATGTGACCCTGGAAAACCCCCCTACAACTCTTGGGGAAAACCAGTTTGAGAGCTCTTCTTTATTTCTGGAAAATGCCTTTTTACAGGGAGAAAATTTCAGCAAAATAAAATTTCCAGCAAGCAAACTTATCTGTTTTTCAGCCAAACAGACAAACTGGAACTTTGCTGTACACACGGTACGGACCGTACGGATGTATGGACTGTACGGACTGTACGGACAGACCTCGGTTTCCGTGCAGAAAATCACTTCCTTGATATTCGTGCCCAAAAATTAGTTTTTCCCAGTTTTCTCAGCAAAAATATGCCTTTTTCTGTTTGTTCTTTCTGTTGTACTGATTTGTTGAAGGACTGCCTGGTATGTGTGCCAAACTGCTGCCTCTTTCTCCTTCCTGTCCAGAAGTCTCCCTTGCTCTCTTGCTCTCCTTCTCCCAATCTGCTCATGAAAGAATGAATGATCTTTTTCTTCCTTTTCCTCCCTTAACCCAACCCTAAATGACTTTTGGGTGATCCCTAAATCCAATGGCTGAGATAGATTTAGATCAATGGCTGAGATTAAATGCACAATTAAATCTCACTTTCTATTTTTTATTTCACCCCACTTTAATAAAGACCCACTTAGTCATTTATTTCCAAAGTCATTTTTCCTTTCTAATTTTTCATTGACTTTATAAAAACCACTTTAAAATTAGACTTAGTAACTTTATCACTTAAAGTCACTTTTAAATTAGATTTTAACTTTATAAATATTATAAAGTCACTTTAGGAGAAAAATTAAAATCTTTTGGACACTTTTCTCTAGGCCAAAGATCAAAGCCTAAGGGAACCACTTGTCCTCCGGTACCAAATTTCAACAGTTTGGTCGATTTTGGAGCATTTTGTGGAACAATTAGTGGAGAAACTAGGAGAACTCATAATTTCTTCAATTCTTATCCAAATTAGATGCAAAAAGAGGTTATATGGCCATTTTTGAGGATTCTGAACTCAGAAACAGGTTTTAGAGACATTTGAGCATTCTAAACACACTTTTGATTTAATTTGAGCATAATAGAGAGGCCCAAACCATCGGAAGCTTGACCAAGGAGACATAGGCCAGGAGGGGTGAACTCCTTTATCTATCATGTTCTTGTTGTGTGTTGTATAATGATGTTCATAGCTGTTATATTGTTGTTGTTCAACATATGTTTTTATGTTAAATTGTTTATAACATTTATATAAGAAACTCTCATGGGAATCTGTTATTTTAAAAAGTTTTTGAATCCTTAAGCATTTGAAAAGCAAATGATAAGCATCTTGGGTTTATTTCTTAGTGGGGAATTAGCACAACATTACTAATATGCTTCAATTCAGATCAAGTTAGTATCAGAGCATTGGTTTTGCTTACTAGATTTGCCTTGTGAAAGAAGAATTTAATTGTTTGCAAGTTTATGTCATGCTCACAAGGTTAAAGCTCAAAAGAGGTGAAGGAAAGTTGGTTGAAAGCCATGAGACTGGGTTAAAGGGAAGAAGAGCAAGGTTTTCTAAAGTCTTCTACACCAGTTCAGCCTCAAGTTGTAGTTGAGATTCCAACATCAGTACAAGCTCAAGTTGTAGTTGAGTCTTCAGAGACCATGTCTCATGAAGGAGAACGTATCATGACAGAAGATGAGAAGACCTTCAGAAAGGCTTTCTTGATATGACAGAGATGGTCAAGGTCCTCTATGAGAAGGGGAACAACAAATTGCAAGGAGAAAGTTCCAAGCCGCCCAATGGAGAAGGCTCTTCAGGAGGAGGTAATGGAAAAGAAGATAAAGGAAAAGGAAATAATGGGAATGGAGACAAGCCTTCGCCATCTCCACCATATTCTTCATCTTCTTCCTCGAAAGCATCTTCACACTCTTCCACAGATACAACCGTTACTCATACTCATCATCATTCTTCAAAAGGGGTTGGTATATCACTTTTTTCTGAAGCTTGATGTTAAATTCAAGTTGCCTATGTACAATGGAGAAGTTAATGCAGAGAAGCTGGATAACTGGATTTTTCATTTGGATGTGTATTGTGGAATTTAGAACCTTCAAGAGGATGGTATAAAGATTCAATTGGCTCATTAAGAATTGAGGGTGCAACACTTGTATGGTGGAAAACAAGGACTCAAGACGAGATCAAGAAACATTGTAAGATGTTTATTACTTGGTATGATTTCATTGCTGCTGTAAAAAGACAGTTCTACTCTTTAGTTCATATGAAAAAAGCCATTATGAATTGGAAAATTTTTAGACTGTTAAAAGGTCAAAAGTGCAAGAATATACTCAAGAGTTTAGGGAAAGAGCTCTTATGCTAGGAGTAGACTTACAATCACAAGATACCTTTCTGAAATACATAGGAGGGTTGCATAGCTATCTTCGACATAACATTCTTATGTTCAGTCCCAGAAATTGTGATGAGATTTGTGTTCAAGCTACACATCTTGAAGCAAGAGGGGAAAATATACAAGAAGAATGTAAGAAGAAGTCATTTCAGAGTGTTGAAAAAGGGAAGAAGCTTAAAGGAAAGCAGAAGAAAAATGCTTATGTTAAGAAAGCAGGGGAGAGACTCGTGTGTAAGAATTGTTCCAAGGAAGGACATGATGAAGCACGTTGTTGGAAGTTTCATCCAAAATTACAACCGAAGAAATTCAAAAATAAAGGGAAACAAAAGACTAATACTACTGCACAAGAAGACTGGGGTTCAAAATTAGGGGATGAAACAAAAATTGCAACCACAGTTACCAAAGGAAAATCCATGGCAAAAGAAAGCAAAGATGTTAGCAAAGAGGAAGCCATAGCAAGTACCAGCGCAACAAATAACTCTCACAACGTTTCAAATGAGGAAAACCAAATCGAGTTGTTCCATATTAGAGTTATTTCCATGCATACAAAAATTGATACGCTATTTGACAGTGGATCTTAGAACAACTTAATTTCTGTAGATTTAGTCAAGAAATTGACTCTAGAAACTGTACCTCATCATAAACTGTATCCATTGGGTTGGATAACCAAGGATGTCAATTTTCAGGTCACATGGAAATGTGTTTTCATACTTGCAATCACCGCCAATTTCATTGATGAAGTTGAATTAGATGTTGTGCCATTGGATATCTCAGGAATTGTGTTGGGAAGTCTATATTTGTATGATAGGAAAGTTGTTTTCCACATATTTGAGAACAAATATCATTTTTTCAAACACAGATTGGAGTACATTGTGAGAGATCATCACAGAAAGCTTATTCTGTCTTTGGCAAGCACAGGTGAAATGAAACGACCAGTTAACTCCAACAAGAGTCTCGAGCTCCTCATGATCAAGTAGAAGAATGACATGGAGAAGGAATCATTTGCAGGCTACGATGTGAAGTTGAAAGCTGAATTGGTTGATGTGGTTAATGAATATTGGGACATGTTTCAAGAACCAAAGGGACTGCCACCAAAAAGAGGAATTCAACATGAAATTCAGCTACAACAGGACTATCCATTCCCAAACATTGGTATGTATCGAATGCCAATTCTGGAAACTTTAGAAATTAAAAAACAAGTCTAGGAATTGTTAGATAAAGGAGTAATTTGTCCTTCTACTTCGCCATGTGGTTCCCATTTGTATTGTTACCCAAGAAAGAAGAAACTTGGTGCATGTGTGTAGATTATCGAGCTTTAAATAAGATCACAATAAAGAATCGATACTCACTACCCAAAATAGATGATTTTCTAGATCAATTGAAAAATGAAAAGTATTTTACTAAACTAGACTTGAGAAGTGGATATTATTAATTTAGAATAGTTGACGAGGACATATGGAAGATTGCTTTTAAAACCAAACAGGGATTGTTTGAGTGGCTGGTTATGCCTTTCGATCTTTGTAATGCTCCAGCTACATTCATGAGAGTTATGAATGATGTTTTAAGGTAATTTCTGGATGATTTTGTAATTGTCTATTTGGATGATATTTTGATATTCAACAAATCATGAGAAGAGCATGTCAAGCATGCTAGGAAATTTTTGGATACATGAGAAAAGAACAATTATTTCTAAATATATCTAAATGTGAGTTTGGGAAAACTTCCTTAGTGTATTTGGGCCACATAGTTGGAGGAGGCGAGCTGTAGATTGATCCCTTTAAAGTTTTGGTCATTGTGAATTGTCCAATACCCAAATAAGTTACTGTTGGCCGGATAAATCGTTCTTGCGGACAAGACCGATCTCCCTAGTATCAACTGATATCTAGCAACAATCAGGACAAACAAATCTACTTTTCTCTACACATATTTCGATTCATTAATAAAAACTAAGAGGTTTTTTAGACCCTACCTTAAATCCAACGCTAGTTTGTGGCTGCCATGCTCCAACAACTTCAAGAGTTTCCTTTTAATAACCTGCAAACACAAACAAGCACACATCAAAGAACACCTGCATAGCTAATATAATAAATCATATTCATCATGATGATCAAGGAATTCATGAAATAGACCATAAGACACAGCTTATTGAGAAAAATAAACTTGATTGTATTAACTTTGAAATAGAAGAACTTTACAACCTTGGTGCCTTGATGCTGTACAAGCTCTTCCCAGGGTCCAAGTAGGAATCTCCTCTACTTTGACAAGCCTCACTCTCCTCCAAATGAGATCAAAAGGCATGTAATCTTTCCTCTCAAAATCTCAATTAGGAAGACTAAGTTCTAGCAGCATTTACCCTAAAAAATATTCAGTTTTTCAACCACCCAAGTAACCAGCCAGTGCAAAGGAAGGAGGTTACAGGTACACCATTGAAGGGATATAGTCCTCCTTCAAAGGGATAATATCCTCACATCAAGGGGTTAGCTCCTTAAGGTATGGGATGCATGAACCCTCAAGGAGCGAAGTTGCCAGCTCAAGATTCTCTCTAAAAGCTTCCAGAAATGACTCAAAGTGAGTTTTTTAGAATAAACCTACGCTTTTTGAATTTTACGGGGGTTCGCACCCATAACACAGAGACAGAGCGGTCAGGTGCGTAGGAGACATGACCAATGGGTGCGGTACCACAGGTAATTCGAAGAGAAAGTGCGAAACCAAAGTTTTAGAGATTTTTAAGGTCTTTCTCTTATTTTCAAAGCTTGATATGAAGAACTGAGGTTTAAGACTTGCAAAGGAGGTAAGTATGAGTGGTGATAGACTCATATTGATTTCAGAATGTCAAAGTGACAATTTTTGTGCAACAAATTGCCCCCTAAAGTGCGAAGTCCGTAATAGATGAGGATGGTTTTGTCATCTAAGAAGAGTGAAGTACTTTATCACTTCAAGGATCTTCCTGTGGATACCCCAGTCGGAACCTGTAAAAACATTCACTGCAATATATATATAATATAATATATATAATGAATATTCATCCTAAGTAAGCCATTCCCATACTCAGATCAAAACTGACTGGAAACTATATAAACTGCTCTGATACATGAATGATTTTGTAATACATCACAAGTATAGACATATGTAGACACAGTATGGGTGCAACCATCTGTTTATGAATAGTCCATTGTATAATGAATAACAAAACTCCTCGTAGCCTGGATGGTGGAAACTAGATCCAGGGTCTTGATTTTTGCTTCCTGAACTAGTACGATTCTATCCATGTGAATGAATGTGTCGAAGTCGAACATGGTAGAAACCACTTGATTACCAGTCAATGATGTAGACAGTTAACAAGTGTGAGAGGAACCACCAGTAATGTCAATGGCCCTCAAAGTACTTAGTACAATCCATGAAATGTGAATGAATGAGTCGATGTCGAACACGTCACAGAATCCTTTGATCGAAGGTTAATGATGCAACCCGTCGTCAAAGGCGAGAAACCTGCCATTGAGGCATGCAGATTCCAAGGTACTAAAAATTTCTAGATCATCTTTCTAGATAATGAGTTGGAGTCGATAGAAAGTGATCCGTCGTAGGCAAGCCCACAACATGAAATCAGAGATCAAGTTTTGAAGAAATATATTTGGCAAGGACTAACTCAGGGATGGTCAAGATGGATGACAGATATTTTGCAAATGAATGGTTTATTTGAACTGACCTCTTGAACACATAACGACACTGCAGATGGTTTGGTGACAATTGACCCAAAGCTAATACCCAGAAACCGGCTGAAGACTTTCAATATGGTTTGATTAACTGTGAAGCCAAGGATTTCCCAACCCAGGTGAACAAAAAGTGTCGTGTTCAAGAGTGGTTAACTGCTTTTCTAAACAAAAATATAACAAACAGGTTCATTTTTGTCTCTTTTCCCCCACCATTTCTGGCAAGTACCTCTTTATTTTTGACAAGCTTGAGGAGGATAACATTTGCTTGATTATAAGCTCATCCTTCGGATGAGTCCAACTTAGTTTAAAATTCGAACCCTAAGAAGGAGTGGCCCGTTCCTATTTGAAATTGAACAGGTCCTTTATTGTTAAATTTTAACGAGTCCAGTATAGGAGAAATTCGGTGTTTTTCAATTTTAGGGAGTCAGTAGAAAAACATAAGAAAACTCCATGGTTTTCCTTTTTCGTGAATTTGTGTCCCCTAAGCCCGAAAAAGTATAAAATAATACTTGAGAGAACCGCTTGAGCATTACGATCAAGGAGTATTTTTCATAATTAGTGTCGTCAATCTAAAAAAGTAAAAAAGCGATTGAAAACACGTCGTTTTATTACCAATATCGAACTTGAAACGACAAAAATACGGCAATCTTTTCATGTTTATACGGTCAGAAAAGAGTTGTAAGTGGACCGTCCTTTTAATTCCATTTTAACGAGTTTAAAAGAAAAACTCGGCAATCTTTTCATATTTTACGAGTCAGAAAAGAGCTTAAAGGGGACTCTTATGCCTCACTTTTTCCGTAAATTTTGAAAGAGTCCGAAAAAGTGAAAAAGTATGCTCTTCATTGAAAATGATCAATTCTCCCTGAAAACCCAATATTCTGCACAAAAAGTCAAAACATTACTCATACCGGTTTAAAATTAATTAAAAAGCATCAAAAGTGACCTTTTTAAAGTGAAAAATAAACAAATTAAAAATTCATTTATTCAAAAAATCTTATAAAAGTGCTTTTGTAAATTCATTTTTACTGTTTGACTTCAGAGTGAAAAGTAAGAGCTTTTGGTAAGAAAACTTCCTGTGAAGATTGTGGAAAATCCGACCGTTGGAATTGAGAACCGTCCTCTCCAGGTAATGCACATCATCCCTATCTTGCATTTCAACTATTTAATTTTCATTTTTAGGGCTTTAAAATTCATTTTTTAAGAAAATTTTGGTTAAAAAATCGCTCGCGGTGGTTGCGCAGGTGCACCATGTGTACCCTGCGAACCCCAACTTTTTCGTACAAAAGAAAGAGTTGGGGTCCCACACCTGATATTAAGGACGAGTGCGAACCTACGCACTATCCCTAACCTGGCGGGTGCGGACCCCGTGAAACGCATTTTGAAACCCCAACTTTTTCATTTCCGCCTAAAGATTTTGAAATTACAAAGTTCTAAGCCACCTTTTTTGCAATGTAGGTACACAAAATGCTTATTTGGTGGGAAAGGGAACACGAAGATGTGGATCAAGCCGCATTACTCCATCCACCTTCAATACAGGCATTAAGAGCATGCGAACTATTGAAATTCTGGGCCATACCTGGCATGAGGGCTCAGGTAGACTTTTTGCAATGGATGGTAGACAGGTGGAGCACAAAGGACCAGTGTTTCATAATTGGTGGCCATCGGCTCGAAATCGAGTTAGAGGACATTTATTTCCTGACTGGTTTGCCCAAGAGAGGGGAAGGATTATCTCTATTCGGGACTAGGCCAGGTGGCTAGTCTGTCGCCAGTCTCCGACTAGAGTTTTGTAATGTCCAAACTGTGGACAAATGGATAGATGTTAAGACCATCTCCCATCCTGAACTTAAAGTGATCACATTTACTGTCACCAGACTATGTGAGAGCGCAACATTGCATCTAGCTACCGATTCCCAAATGCGCATGGCAGTAGACTGCTTCCGAGGCACCATCTTCAACTGGTGTGATGCCGTGTTGGCGAATGTGAAAGGCCAACTGACCAGGGCAAAGAATGGAAAACTAAAGAACTTTGGATATGGTTTCTTAGTTGTGAGCTTTGGCCTAGAGAGGGTCCCTATGTTGGTCCCACAACAACTTTCCATTGAGGCTGGACTTCCCCGAGATCCTAGGATTATGCGCTGGGTTGCAGTCATGGTTCGTCATCCTGAGGAGGGTACAGAGGTTGTTTGATTTCCACCTGGGTATTTTCGTTGGTTGGGGAACCAAATTTTCTTGATACAGGACTTTCCATATGCTAGGATGGATTATTGTGGTGATCCAGACATGGCTCTTCCACAAGGAGAGCAATGGGATGATACAGGTAAAATTATTTTCAACATTTCCTAATTTTTTAAACTATTTTTTGTTTTGTTTTTAAATCGTCCAAAACTGATAGTAAAAAGTTTTAAATTCAGATGTGGGTCCACAATGACCAGCCGCTCTCCCGCCCTATGAGAGAAGACACCCTACTACTGCGACACCGGCCCCAGAGGACCAATCAGTAGAGACCTTGGATGAATTGGAGAATCGTCTAGAGTGCTTGACAGTATATATTCCAGAGACTAGTATAGATGATATTCCTCTTAGGCTACAGTGCTATGTGATTGGGGTCCCAAGACCTTTTAGGAGGTTCCTTTGTAGGGTGGCCCGAGCAGTGGTTTCCTATCGTGATCATCATCAGGGATAGGATGATCACCCTTGTAGAATTCATATGACATTTTATATATTTTTGTGCTATCATTTTTGCCGATCATAAGGTGTTTTTCAACCTATGATCGAAGACGATGTATATTTGACACACTTATATGCTATGATATATCACTATTACTGGTTATCTATAACATGTTTATGGAATGTTTTTTAAATTTACTGTCTTGATTATTTCAAATGTCTATTTAACATTTGAGAAGCAACTGCATCTGCTAATGTATTTAAATATCTTGGAATATGTTGATATTCAATGTAGTCAAATTCACGTTCCAAGAGACGAACTCTCAAAAATAATCTTAATAATACTAGATTTCTAATGGCATAAACCCTGTTAAGCTGTAATATAATGAGTTCAGAATCTAACCTTACAATCAAACTCCGAATCCAAAATGAGATGGATTCAGATAATAACTCAATCACTGCAGTATACTCTGCAATATTATTTGTTGTTTGACCGAGGCTTACCCCATGCATAGATACTAACTCGTCAGAGGGTGAATAGATAACCCAAGCTGCGGAAGAAATATTCCATGTACTACGACAAGCACCATCAACAAAACCAATGTATGTTTGAGAAGATGTCGATATCAGCAATATTAAGAGTAAAACAAAGATAAGCAGGAATAATGATAAAACATTCTATAAACTAGACACTTTCTAATCTAAAACACACCAACTAGAAAGAAACTATTCTAAAAAAAATCTCCACACCAAACTCTAAGCATAATATATTTTCAGATAAAGCCCATTTCTGGGTCTACCTAAAGAGACACCGTCAAAATCTACTAATTCATAGGCCCCTTTGGCCAGCTTACGTTTAACAACAAAAGGACCATGCCACATGGGTACGAATTTTCCAGCCCCTAGCTTATCGTTTGCTTGATCGTATAATAAAACTAGGTCTCCTTCCAAAAAATTACGAGGTGTAACATTACGATCGCATTGAGATTTTATCCGTTTTGCGTGAGTCTCGATTTCTAATGCAGCATCATGTCGATTCTCATCTAAATGAGCTAAGTACAACAAACGTTTTTCCTCTTCGAAAGTGGCTGGGAGTAATTCTATGGCTATTTTCAATGACAGAATTTTGCATTCAATGGGTAACATTGCTTCCAACCCGTAAACAAGTTGAAAATGAGTGAAACCTGTTGATGTTTTGACTGAGGTTTGGTACGCCCAAAGCACTGAAAATAACATGTTATGCCAATTCGACTGATGAATACCAATGATTCGTCGGATCATGGTGACTAGAACTTTGTTGATTGCTTCAACCAAACCATTAGCCTATGGATAATATCGAGTAGAGCTATCGTGACGCAGGCCAAGCTGATCTGTTAGTTCAGTCATCATGATATTCTGAAAATGACTTCCATGATCAATGATAATCGCTTGAGGAACATCGAACCTAGCAATTATATGATTGAAAACGAAAATAGCAGCAGTTTTGCCGTCTGCCGAAAATGTAGGCATCGCCTCGTCCCACTTGGTAAAATAATCTATCGCAAGGATGATATATGCATGCCCCTCGGCCGAGTGAGGGTTACATGTAATAAAGTCGATACCCCACTTTGCGAAAGGACCGATGGCAATTATAGGGTGGAGAGGAGCAGGTGGAGCACGCATCTTTCCATCAAATATTTGGTAGTTGTGGCATTTCTGGACTACATTGATACAATCTTTAAATAAGGATGGCCAGAAATAACCAGCGCGCAATATCTTTTGTGCTGTGGCATACCTAGACATATGACCGCCACATTCTCCAGAGTGACAGTCATTCAGAACCTTTTCAGCTTCTTCATGAGTTAGACAACGACGGAAAAAATAATCCACTCCACGACGATAGAGTGTATCTCCAATAATATGGTATTGTTGGGATTGGAAACGTATTTTCCTTCGCTGAGATCGTGAGATTTCAGGCTGAAAAGATTGGGTTTGGAGATAGACAATTATATCTCCATACCATGGATCAAGAGTACTGATAAGAAACCAGGATTCATCCGAAATGGGTTCTTCCGCCACGGTTTCGATATCAGTACGTGGGAAATCACACATCAGTTCCGTGAAAACCAAAGATTTCTTTGCCTTGGATTTTTCAAATTCCAAGTCAAATTCTTGCAGGATAACTATCGCCCCTAGCAATTGTTTAGTCAAAATATATGTCATAGGGTTACAGTAAGAATTTAATGTGGTTTTGCGTAATAGAATGTAGTGACGAAAACGTTGGACAACTTGAATGGCTTCCAGGGCCAATTTCTCCACATGTGAGTATTTAAGCTCAGTCGGATTCAGAGTTAGACTAAGATAGTAAATCACATGTTCATTGTTGAATTCATCTTCCTAAACTAAAACCATCCCAATGGTGGAATGAGAAGTGGCGAGGTACAAAAAGTAATCCTGGTTGTAGTTGGGAGGATGCAATAACGGTGCATGGGTCAATGCATGTTTAAGTGCATCAAAATATTTGTCAGCTATATCATCCCAAAAGAATGGAGTATTCTGTTTCAACAACCTGATAAAACCTTTCGTTATCTTGGCGTAGTTAGGAATGAAACAACGTAAAAAGTTTGCTTTCCCTTGCAAACTTTGGAGTTGGCGAAGAGTCGAAGGAGGAGGTAATTTGACAATAGCTTCAACCTTCGAGGGATCGACACGAATGCCAGCTTTTGAAATGAAAAATCCCAGTAAACGACCCATTTCTATACAGAAAACACATTTGTGTGGATTCAGCCTAATTCGATAATGCCTACATCTCATAAAGATCACTCGTAAATGAGTGAGATGATCGGCTCTACGTAATGAATGGGTAGGTAAATCATCAAGATAAGGCTGCATAATGTGCTTGATGTCATGAAATGCATAAGGCATAGCCCTTTGAAAAGTGGCTCCAATGTTCTTCAATCCAAAAGGTAATTTGCAATAAGCAAATGTCCCCCATGGACAAGTGAAAGCCGTTTTTGGTTAATCAGCAGGGAGTATGTTGATTTGGTTGTAACCAGAAAAACCATCCATAAAGGAGAACATTTCATTGCCGGCACAATCATCAATAATTTGATCGATATAGGAGGTTGGATAATTGTCTTTAGGACAAGCTCGATTAATAGCCCTATAATTGATACATATTCTTATCGTTCCTTGCTTTTTGTTAACAGGAACAATATTTGATACCCAATCCGTTAAGGGAATTGGATAAATGAAACCTGCACGAAGTAATTTCTCAACTTCAGCTTTAATAGCAGCAACGTTTCGCGGGTGTATCTGATGCAAACATTGCCGGACAGGTTTAGCATCCGGGTAAGTTTGAATTTCATGGACAACAATTGATGGATCGATTCCTAGCATTTCTTCATATGACCAGGAAAACACGTCGCAAAATTCTTGAAATAGGGCTTTATAAGTTTGGATTTCATTGTCCGTACAGGAAGCACCTATATGAATGTTTTCAATAATTCCGGGTTTAACTGAAATGTCAATAGGAACCGTTCGAGAGACATTTCCCAAATTTAACTCAGAATCAAGATGTTGCAATGGATTCTGTGGTTCTTTGACATAGTTAGCAGTAAAAATAGATGAAAAATCATTTTCAAAATGATCAAGCTCAGGTAAAAATGAAGATCGATGATGAAGATCTTCCCATGGTAAATCATCAACAGACAAAAGTTAACGAATCTACTCATCAGTATGAACATGATCAGAAAATGTTGTTGAAGTTGAGGTTGATATTGAAAGTGATTCCCCATGGACCACATTCATTGGATCAGTTTCGGTTGAACAAGAGTTAGAAAACGATTTTACAGCTTGATATGCAATTTCAAAGGGATTCAAAGGCATCGCGCTACCAAATGAATCCACCTCAGAATCAGAAGGTACGATCCAAGGATCATCAAAAGCAATAGTGTTCGATGAAATCATATGAATAGTTGCAATAAAAGGTGATATGTTAGGAGGAGGGAATGAAAAAGTTCCTAGTAAACCAGAATCTTTAATCAAACCTACCCCAACATCCTTGTAAGGGATAGTTGTTTTACTGACATTCTGAATACTATCCAAAGAGGCTGGGTCGGATGAAAAATAAGTCATCTGGTCTATCGTAACGATCTTTCCATTATGAGGAAACTTTATAAGCCGAAAGACCGATGAAACAATAGCAGTCATAGTGTAAGACCAACTGCGACCCAAGAGAAGGTTGTAATCTAGAGGGGCATCAACCACTTCCACGTCTAGATTTACAGTTTTGCCTTGAACCCCTATGGGTAAATCCTGCAAAATGCGAAAAGGATGGAACCCTCGGCAATCAAAATCCTTTAGAATCGTCGGGGACTGATTGAGTGTCAGAGAACCAAGTGATCTCCAACACTAGATCGACATAATACACGTAGAAGCTCCCTCATCAATCACGGTTCGAAAGTAAGGTCTATTTTTGACTAACACTGGAATCTGGAAAGCCATTTGATGAGGTAGGCAAGGTGTACTATTCTCTACATCGAAAATTATTAGGTTTGAATCCTGAATATCAACAGCTCCTATAGTCGACAATAGTAATTTACGCTGTGCTGGGCATGATTGTAGCACCTCCAAAGCCGACATTGCTGAAGGGGGAATAGCTAAGTCTTCAACAATGTTATAATTCTGGGCAGTTCTGGCGTGTGGATTGAAAGCTGACTTCCGAAGTATACCTTTAGCAGGTGGTTTGATTACTAAGTCAGGGTTAGGTTTCTCGATCTATAGCGGATCAGAACCAGAAGGAGTTGAAGTTGATGGGTTTGAATGAGAAGATTCTGCTTCCTTACCACCAACAGGATTTTTACTACCATAATCTTGCGATCATGTCGCAATCCTGACATGAGACATCATCATAATGGGTTCTTCTGAGGCATTTGAGGAAGAACCAATCATCTTACTATCTTGGCTAGGAAAAGGATCCTTCAAGACAACAGGCATTTGAGAACCTTTGACAATTTTCAAAACCTCTGCTCGATGTGGGCAGTCTCTTGTAAAATGATCCTCGTCACAAATGAGACAAGGATAGCGAGGTTTACGTTTCTCGTCAGTAGATTCATTTTTATCTGATTTCTCTTTTGAGTTTTGTTTATTTTTCTTCTTCCCCTTCTTTTTACCACCAGATTTTGATTTGGCCGTAGATGATTCTACGACATGGATATTGGCAGGAATTTCAGCGGAAGAGTCTCCTGTCGGGGAATCTAGTAAAGTTATCATAGGAGAAGAATTCTTTGAAGATTTCTTCTTACTTTTGGTACTAACTGAACCAATCATACCATCGGCGACATGAGACCCTGAAGGAGCTGCAGTTATTTGATTGTGTTTCAGAAGGTCGAGGATTTTTTCATGTAAGGTACCTGACTGCGTATAGACAAGGTCAAGGTACTGAGCCTGAGCAATTACTTGCTCTTCAGTGATTTTAGGTAATAATGGTTTAACGAACCATCCTACTAAAATTTGATCCAGAATAAAAACTTTCACTAAACGTCGTCTACGTCGCCATTCATGAATATGATCTGAAATATATGTGGACGTTGACTATTTCAATGAAGTTAATAATTCCGTGCCATTGTCGTATCTAACAGGCAACTGAAAATGAGTTAAGAAAGAAGTGTCTAACTGACTAAAATTATAAAAAGGGTCTCATGGTAACTCAATGTATCATTTGGCAGCAAGACCAATCAGTGTGCTTTGAAAAAGACGTAAGCGAATTGAATCATCGATAATGGAATTAGATGCACACCAGAGGTGATAAGTCATCACATGATTTGACGGATCTTCTCATGACTTACCCTCAAACTTTGGGATATCACTGGGCAACTTATTAGGCATTGGCAGCCAATACGGAAGATAGTTAATTGGATCATTCATAAGGCGTGATAAATCAGGTAAATCCAAAGTTGAAATAAAATATAACTGACAGCTAGGGTCTCGAAAACCTTGGGTAACAAGACCAGCCCCAGGAGGAGGATATTCAGGATAACCTATAATTGGATTTGCATTGGGAATATTATATCCTCCCTGAAAACCAAGATTAACTAGACCAAGTTGGGGTTGTTGAGGTTGCTGATAAGTATAGCTAGGGTACGGCTGATATTGATAAACTGGGTTTTGCACAATAGGACCAAATTGATACTATCCCTAGTATGGTTGATAAGTGAATTGCGGTTGACTTGTGACAACCATACTTGGACTAGGTTGTCCTACAGGCATCTAAATCAAAGTATGAACTGTAGGTCCTGACTGTGGTAAAGGGGCTTGAGGAGTTTGCACTGATGTAGGAATAGTAGAAACCGAAGCTGTCAATACTCCAGAAGTAGGTGGGGTAGATTGAACAGAAGTTGCAGTAGTTGCAACAACAGTTTGAGGCGAAGTTCGAGGTGAACTAGGCCCAAGCTGATGAACTACACCAGCCACAAAAGTTTGAACAGTAGGCCGAACAGGTTGCTGGGTTGGACTAGAAACCAAAGGTTGTCCAGGTTAACTTGATAACTACACATACGGCTGCAAATTCTATTGAGATGGATCCCACACCATGTTCATTCCGGGGTATGTACCCATAAAAGGTTGAGCATATTGAGGACCATAATCGGGTTGAGCGTAGGGCTGATAATTGAGAGGTACATTTCGAGTTCCTTGTACAAAATAGTTAACCAGAAGGTGGTTGGAAACCTTGAGTTGGGTATTGACTTTGAGGTTGATAACCTTGAGGCACGTATTGAAATTGGGGTTGACCTTGAGGTATATATTGATACTAGGGTTGACATTGAGGTATGTACTGAGTCTGGGGTTGACCTTGAGGTATGTACTATCCTGATGATATGTATTGTCTTTGAGGTTTCCCCTCAGGCAGTAACTGACTACCTTGAGTTTGCCCCCTAGGCGTTAACTGACTACCTTGGGGTTGCCCCCAGGCGATAACTGACTATGTTGAGGTTGCCCCCTAGGCAATAACTGACTACCTTGAGGTTGCGGGTTTGGAATAGTACTAAACATCATAACAATTTCCTCTACACTCAATGCTTGAGTTCCTTTATTACCAGTTGATATCTCATGTTCAATTGGTCGAGGAGATGCTCCTGAAAAGGTACCAGTGAGTGACTGATACCTCGAAGGAACATAAGAGATGCCATATAAAAATGTTTCTGGTGTTTCGGAAAACATGGATGACCATCTCGACATATTCAGAGGAGGATAATAACCATTGGGCGTATGATGAAAAGGAATTTGAGGTGGTGAAAAACTAAGACTCGATTTTTCTAAAAAGTTTGTCAATGATACGTACCAAGCGTCACTCCTAAAAGGACTATAGAAAATTGATTCACGCTTTGTAAGTTCTAAAGTCGGTTGATTTTTAGGGAGAGTTATATATTCGTCTGGACTAACAAGTTCTTTAATAGAAATGAGTCTAGAAGGAAGATTTTGGGTAATGATACTTCCTACCCTAGGTGAACCAGGACCACTAGAAGTTGGAGAAGCAAATCCTGAAGATGGAGTAGGAGCAGGTTCAGTTTCAGGGTCAGAAATTTTAGGTTCTTCAGCTAATTCACTAGTAGGAGAAAACCTACCAGTAACTTCGGAAAGTGAAATTGGCTCATAAATATACTTCGTTGTCTATACTTGATAATCAGGATGAAAAATTAAGGAAGACTCTTCAGCTTCTGGTGACCCAACTCTACTATCGCTAGGTGATACAACAGCTCATAGCCCTTCAAGCTGGCTTGGTGTATACTCGGTAGGTTTCCCCCGAAGTCTACGGGATTGTCTCGGTAATTCAACCACGATTAAATATTTAATTATTCACACGCAAACGAAGAAAATCTCAATAAAACTACCTAAAGTCTCTAAAGAACCAAACAATTGAATCATACACGTAAAAAATTTAATAGTTCAAACCACACACAAACAATAACTTTCCGTACCAAAAACACTAGTTGGTGATGAAATCCAACACCGTAGAATTTAATACAGAAAAGGCGGTTGGAATAGTTACCCGTACAACCTTCTTAATGAAATAGACTGGCACAAGTTTCTTCACAAAAACCGTCTTGAGTTAAGAGAACCCCCCAGAGAGTCCAAGTGAGTCTAGTCGACGTCTATTCCAGGACAGTGAGACCCATCCTTCACCGTCACCTTAGGAAATAATCTTAATTTTATGGACACTAAGGTTACCAACATTAACAAATTCAACTGGGGAAATAGTCTACGATCCAATCTATGCACAAGGGCAGAGTAACAAAGCTCAATCCCCTTTAAGGCTCCTCAACATGATCAATTCGAGGTTTACGAACAAGTGACCCCAAGGTCCTCGAAAATGGTTAATCCGAGGTTTACCATTTATAATACGCACAAATCTTCTATCTTTCCCAATGAGACAGAATTGATTGTCTCAAAGGTTCGAACATGATCTCGTGATTGACATATTTAAGAGGAGCTTCCCAGATATATCAATTAAAATTGGATTTATTTCCTGCCGCAAGATATAGCTACTTGTTTGTTTTAACTATCTTGGAGAGTTAATTACTCCCTACTCCAAGATACTAGCCTAAGCTATATAGGTGATAAGAGCCCTAGAAATAAACAAGATTGCTAGATCAATTTTAATTAAGCGTTACTTTTATGGGTTGTTTCTTAAGTCAATAGGTATGGAAATGAAACTTTGATGGTGTGAAGACTCGACTCCAAAAACACTAAAAAATGCACCTAATAATGATAAAAAATTCATTTTTCCTTCAATGAATTTCTAGCTAAAAGAAAGAGTGTGAGAATGCAATTCTTTGAAAAACAAATATTTCTTTCAATGTGTAAATGAAAAGAAAATATTTTTGTATTTTTCAATAAGAACTCAAAACGAGACTACTAATTATGCTCACAAAAAATCCCTTTTCTTTTTCAACACTCAAAAACTGCAAAAAATGATTCTTTCAAAAGAGATTCTACAATATCTAGAAAACACTCAAAACTATGAAAACTAATCTTGAGATCTAAAAAACTTCTAACAACCTAATCAAAATAAAAGCTTCAAATCTTTTTGAGGACGTTTTACTTAGTTATTTAGTAAACTAAGGATTAATTCATTCAGAATAACAAATCAATAGAAAAACATCCAGCTATGTTTTCTTTTATAAAAATGAAATTCAAAACTTATAACCAAGTTCATTGAAATATTTGCAAAGAGAAAACGAAATCTATTTCTCACCAGGGGCAGATTTCACAAACCAGTCAGACTCATCAAGAAGACAAAAAGACACCAAGGTGATCTAAAGTTTGTTAGGCTTCTAATCATTGAGTCACTACAGAGACCAAGTGAAAACCAATCCAGGCATGCAAAACTTCTATAAAATAATCTAAAACAAAAATACCAATGGAACTTACTCACAAAATATTTTTGACAGAACACATGTAGATCTAGGTAGACACTAAAAGTTATAAATGGAACTTAAACTTAACTGGAAGAAAACATTTTAGGTTTTTCAAAAAATTTCGCAGGGTCTGCAAGCTTCCAGAAGAACCAGATGCGGTACCACTCTGTGTACTAAAGGAAAAGTGCGGAGGTGCCCGCACTGTCTGTAAAAAGAAAGTGTGGTCCTCTGAAAACTTTGAAAAAAACAAAAAATACTCCAGATCCTAAAAACTACCCAATCCCACACACATCAAGCAAAAACTAGAAACAAGAATAAATTTCTCAAGTCAAAGACAAAGGAAAACCAAAAACCAAATTTAGTTCCCCAGCGGAGTCGCCAATTTCTTGGCCAAATAAATCGTTCTTGCAGACAAGGTTGATCTCGCTAGTATCAAAAGATATCTAGCAACAAGCAAGACAAGCAAATCTACCTTTATCTAAACATATTGCAATTCATTGATAAAAACTATAGAGGTGTTTAGACCCTACCTTAAGTCCAACGCTAGTTTGTAGCAGCCATCCTTCAACCGTCTGAAAGAGTTTCCATTTGAGAACTTGCAATCACAAACAAGCACACATCAAATAACACCTGCATAGCTAATATCATAAATCATGTTCATTATGGTGATCAAGGAATCCATAAAATAAACCATAAAACATAGTTTATTGAGAAAAATAAACTTATTTGTATTAACTTTGAAATAGGAGAACCTTACAACCTTTGGTGCCTTGATGTTGAACAAGCTCTTCCCAGGGTGCAAAAAGGAATCTCCTCTACTTTGACAAGCCTCACACTCTTCCAAATGAGATCAAAGAGGTATGTAATCTCTCCTCGCAAAAGGTCAATTAGGAAGGCTAAGTTCCAACAACATTTCACCTCAAAAATATACAACTTTCAACCCCCCAAGTAACCAGCCCAATGCTTCATTTTATAGTGCAAAGGAAGGAGGTTACAGGTCCACCTATGGAGGGATAGAGTCCTCGTTCAAAGGGATAAACTCCTCACATAAAGGGGTTATCTCCTTAAGGTATGGGATGCATGAACCTTAAAGGAGTGAACTTGGCACCTCAATATTCCTTCCAAAAGCTTCTAGAAATGACTCAATGTGAGTTTTTAAGAATATATTGGCGCCTTTTTGACTTTTACAGGGGTCTGCACCCATAACAAAGAGACAGAGCAGTCAGGTGCACAAGACACATGACCATTAGGTGCAGGACCGCAGGTAATGCTAAGAGAAAGTGTGGAACCAGAGTTTTAGAGACTTTCGAGGGCTTTGTCTTATTTTCAAGGCTTGATATGAAGAACTGAGGCTTAACACTTGCAAAGGAGGAAGGTATGAGTGGTAATGGACTCACACAGATTGCAGAATGTCAAGGTGACAATTTTCGTGAAACAAGACGTGTAGTGTTTTAATTGCGTAATGTCACAAATGTAAAAAAAGAATTCTCAATTAATAAAAATATTTGCACCTAGAAAATATGGAAACTCAGAAAAAATGCACCAAATAAACCAATATAATATGTAAAAAAACTAAATAGTATGGGGGGATATGCTATCATATTTATGTTTTAAGCCATTTTATATATCAATTTGTTTCTCTATATTATTGGTATCTCTCTCACATTCAACTTCATTAACCAATGTAGCCATACGACGCCATGATAAGTTACAGTAAATTGTCTTTTTCCATCGTTTAATTGATACCATCATGCAATAAATGTTGTTTTAAACCCATAAATGTAATGAATTGCACTCTCATCCAAATATATTAAAATAAGAAATTAACATATAATTAGTCACCAGAGTATACCTTCATAATAATGGATTACGTAGAAAGACTAAAAATTAAATAAGTATAATGTAAATGAAAAATTTCAAATGTGTTTTAAATCTCCACCATCTTCTTACATGTCACCAATAGGTGCTCCCCTTAATATGGTGTATATTTAAACAATAATTAAGATACAAATAGAGATTCAAGTAATACACATATATAGCCTCCCATTGGGGTTCAAAAAACATCATGAAGTGAGGCTGAGGGAGGTCCATGCCATTAATATTACCTTAATTATAATTAATGATGGGTGTTATGACACCCCCAGCCATGCAAGAACATATGCATTTATGATAATTGATGAGAGGGATTTTTATTAATTACAATAGGATGATGGAGGTGGTAGTCACTATGTTGGTTCAAGCGTGGCACCTCTAGATTTGCGTTCTTGAATTGGGGATCAACTGAGCATTAACATGGGAAATATTACCTTCTATAATGACTTATACGAGGTTTTACATTAATCAAGTTTCCCTATTATAGGGTAAGTCTAGGATCGTTCCAATCTTGTCCAATCAAGTCGGTCTTTCCCCTATTGAGAGCCTAGTTATGATTAGGTTTCTATTGTACAAGCAAAAACTCAATAACATAGATGATCATAGACTTCCTAAGCTAGCTTTAAATTCCGGCCAAAACCACCTAAGGCTTAATTGGG